>CAUOFW020007724.1:1134973-1294566 GCA_963454935.2 Ilex paraguariensis | reverse complement strand
CATGTCAGCCTCATCTTGATGCAGTTTATCATATTCTTCGGTACCTCAAGTCTTGTCCTGGACTTGGGTTGTTTTATGCATCAGGATCTCAGACCGGTTCTCTAGCCTGTTATTCAGATTCAGATTATGGGGGAGCATGTGATGGTCGATCTACTACGGGTTTCTGTGCTTTTCGAGGGACTCATCTTATCTCTTGGAAGAGCAAGAAGCAGGCAGTTGTCTCCCGCTCGTCCGCAGAGGCAGAGTATCGGGCATTGGCACTTGGCACATGTGAGATTATCTGGCTACGATCGATTCTTGACGAGTTGGGTTTTTCAGTGACCTCTCCATCCACATTATATTGTGATAATCAATCTGCTATTCAGCTCGCTTCTGACTCTGTACTACATGAGAGAACGAAGCATATAGAGATCGATGTTCACTTTCTTCGGGAGAAGGTCACCAGTGGTCTTGTTACTCCATCGTTTGTGGGGACCAGTGATCAAGTTGCGGATGTTTTTACCAAACCTGTTACTCTGTCTATTCTTCGGGACTCCATTGTCAAGCTTGGCTTAGTTGACATTTTTGCGCCTAGCTTGAGGGGGAGTGTTGGAGTATAGATAGTAGTCTAGGTCTTTTTTACCCTTACTATGATTTTTATATTTTGCCTAAACTACAAGGATATTTAAGTCACTCTGTATTATTTTTGGCTATATATACGGGACTCTACTTTGAGTTTGAGTATCCCTTTCACATATTTCAAGTTATACCATGGACAAGATTATCTCTGTACACTGTGCACATTTACGGGCTTTTGATTTTAATAGAACCGAAAGACAGCATGCACCTAGCTAGCTAGCTAGTTGCCCTCTGATCTGAACACTACAGTTTTGTTTGAAGGTCTACCAAAGCCCCAGAAAAGGACAGGAATGAAGATGATTTTGTTTGCAAAAAGAATAATTAGGTTAGGCCTTCTATAAACTCATAGAGACAGGATAATTTCAAAAGTATATGTCTGGGTGTGATGGTAACCTCCCTCAACCTCCACGACCTCTGGGACCCTGCCTCACTCAGAAAAGAAAACCACAAGATTGACCCGATGGTGAGAGTGGACAAAATAACTGGGGTTGATAATTGAACCGACCTACTTTAGACTCGATTTGGACAGAACTCAACTCGAACTTGAGTTGTGTGTTAAACAAGACGAGCCTGAATAATTTTTTTAACTCGTTTAAAAAATGAATCTAAAAGATTCAACTAGTTTATATGTAAAATAATTCAGCTATTCAGATTCGGCTTGTTTTAGGTTCGATTAACTATTTTTTAAATTAGTCGAATTTTAACAATTTTTTAAGTTAGTTCACAAAATTCGACTCGATTATCAACTTTAAACGTAACTTAGGGTTATGTTGATATGCTATTTTTGGTGACATTCACACTCAAGTGCGTCATGCAATATTGTGACCAAAGAAAAAAAGAAGGCTCATTGCATCGTATGGATGCAGGGCATCATGCGGCACCACGCCTTCGACTTGAGTGGCTTTGGGTCCCAATCCTATTGCACGTGCACCACGCACACGGGTCTAGAACAAAACAAACTACTCACACCACTTCTAAAAAGTCAAGTTTATGGAGAGTCATGTGGGGTCCTTCTTGAGTAGTTTGTCCACNCTATTCATTAGATTTATCAAGAGGTTAAAAAAATGAACACTTATTGGAAAGAAGTGTCGTCATGAAGAAATATATAACAACATAATTTTGTAATTGTGTTAATTTAAGTTCATATAGATTTTCGGATTGTGTTAATTTTTTTATTTCAATCCTTGCACTTCTTNATTGCGGGGTGATTTCGTTATATATCTTTCTACTAATTAAAATACTTCCACGTTTTTTACAAAATTTGCTAAAATACACGATCTACTGCTCTAATATCACGTTAAACTATTATCAACTCTAAAAATTTAAATCGATAAAAATAGGGTACAAAATATGCNACTTCTTTTATTTAAGACCTTCTTGGATGCCCCATTTTCTTGGCAAATTTTTTGTGTTAAGAGTACTTTTAGGCATAAGTAATGACTAATGTGTAAATATAGTAGTTATTATATCGCAATAAAATTTATTATACACAATAGTTGTATCACTTTGTTTGTTGTTGTGTCAATGTGAATATGTCGTTTTTGTCACTATGGCCGTCACTGTGAATATCATGTATATTGTAGTAGAATGTTGTTATATATAGTAGTANTTGCTTTCAAAAGTTTGTAGAATTTTAACCAAGCTTGTTCCCTTGTTGGCTGTCCTTTTGGGGACCAACACTTATTATTTTACTTACTTCAACTTGTGATTGTTATGTGCGCACGTAAGGGTTGAACAATTGTTGGGACATGGAGGGGCCAATGTGAGGATGTTTTATCACTCGTTATGTCTTATAGGGAGGGTTGGTGAGTCTTCAAAAAACCAAGTCACATGAGATTGGGAATATATGTCAAATCGTGTCGAGTGAGATGAATTTATATCGGGTTATTGTAAAAAAATATATCACTTATACCCGATTTGTGTCTAACGAATCAGGTTCGNTAGTGTCACTGTGGCAGCCATTGTGTCACTGTTACTGTGATTAATATATATATATATATTATATATATAAGAGATGTGAGAGAGATAATAGGACGAAAGAGTCACGGAATTATAACATCAAATATTTCTTTCAATTTAGGGAAAATAGGAAATTAAAAAAAAAAAGGAAAAAAGTCTTATAGATCTACTTACCAAATAATACTTCAATAAAATTGTGTCTGGACCTATTAACAAAACATATTGTCATATTATACGTTGAAATATGGATATTATATAGATACAATTAAACTTTCTATATATATATGTGAGAGATAGAGAGAGAATTTTAATTATGAAAGATTTTAAAAAAAAAAAAAGNTATATAACAGATATATAATCGAGTCGTGTTATGTATTTCTTTTGAATTACTTCACTTATACTCGATGTGTTTAGTAAACAATTACTTAACGAAGATCCAAACCCTCTAATTTTATATCGTATTCGTGTCATGTTGACGGATTGTGTCATTTTTTAATCCCGTGCTATCCAAACATTGAAAACCATTAATGCAAGAATCTACAGTGGTATTGATAAAGATTTGGAATGGATACACCTCCAGAACCTATATTTTATATTTTCAATTTTTTTTTTATGATAGATGGCTAACCGTTATGTTGATGAACGACCAATAAAATCAAATTTGACGGCTCGAGCCAATAAAATTAAATTGAACATGGGTTGGACAAAAAAGAGTGTCCAAAGATCACTCTGATAGGTTATCACTAGTAAGATCATAAGACCTTTTACCATACTCATTACTTCACTTAAGAACAAATCTAGTTATGATAATATAGCGATCAACTATCAAATTTCAATATGAACTGTAAAACTCGAACTTCCAGCCACAAGTTAGAGGTTTGCACCTGTTAAATTGTGAAAGAAACTGTACAATAATAATGGGTGATCGTAAACAAGTTCGCTTTCGCTCCTAATTGTTTTGCATTGCGTCCTGAATCCTAATTGTAACATATTACGTTGTAATCAGGTGTCCGCATGCAATCCACATCGGTTTTAACTGTTCCACACTGTATAAGAACTAGATGTGCCTCTATTAATTACCATGAAGTTTTTGTATCCTCCTTGTACAAGGTCAAGGTGTACTAAAGGTAAGTGGGCTTATTTTAGGCTAAATGGTGCATTTTCAACACAAATATTATAGTGGACAAACTCTACAGAGCTAAAAGAGTAGTGTTATTTAGATCTAAAAAAACTACTTAATTTGTGGACCTGATACTGTGTCAACTAATGAAATCTCAATAAAGAAGTTCAAGAATTACAGTCATTGATAGTTAATTCTCAAACTGGGGTGGTTCCTGATTGAACTGTCCAAATCCGCCACGTACTCTCTCTTGATTATCCATTGAGTCTTACCCAGTAGTTAGTTTCACCCCTCTATTGGACCATGTCACTGTCACATTATTAAGTCAACAAATTAGGTCTTTTTTTAAATCTCAATTACATTACTCGAGTTAAAAATACATCCAATTAAATCAAACCTTCTTTATTGGCTTTAATGCAGTCTGTATAGCTTCAAAAAACAGCAAAGGAAACTATCTTCCATAAATGAACAGTTCTCTATAATTCCTATAACTCTTGGTTTATGAGGGTGAAATATTGGGATGAAAAATAAGATATTATTGTAATTTTCTTCCTTTTTAAGAAAATTGTTAAACAAAAAAAAAAGGGTCTAGAGCCATAAATGATTATGAATTGATTAGAACTTATAAATAGTGGGGATGAGAATGAAGCCATTGGAGATAATCACGAGAAGCAAAAGTGAACCATCCAAATCTCTGAGATTCTCCTTGTAGTGCAGTGTTGTCTAGCACTATGATAGACCTTGTGCCCATTGCACTAGCTCTCTTCCTAGGACTAGCTTTGTTTTTTCGTCTTCTACACTTCTTCTTTGCTGAAAAAGGGCCTACACCTACAGACTTGCCTAAAGGAAGCATGGGGTGGCCATTTTTGGGTGAGACTCTGGGCTTTCTCAAACCTCATAAATCAAACTCTCTGGGAAGCTTCTTACAAGAACATTGCTCCAGGTGATTCGACTTCATTTCAATTTTGTTCGTTTTTTATGTCAATTACATAATGAAAATCGGTTAACTTTGACCAAATATAACCTCGTGCTTGAAGTTCAAAATTGATTTTTCAGATATGGAAGCGTGTTTAGATCACATCTGTTTGGTTCTCCAACCATAGTTTCCTGTGATCCAGAGCTCAATACATTCATTCTTCAGAATGAACAGAAGCTATTCCAGAGCAGTTATCCAAAGCCTGTGCGTGATATTCTTGGAAAGCTTTCTATGATGCTTGTGTCCGGAGACCTTCATAAGAAATTAAGAAGCATTGCAGTGAGCTTCATCAATACGACTAAGTCAACGCCTGACTACCTTCTTTACGTAGAGAAGTACTCAATCTCAGCAATGGAGTCGTGGAAAGGCCGTCAACAAGTTTCTTTCTTGAAAGAAGCTAAAGAGGTGAGGAGTACTCTACATTCAGCATGAGAGAGAGAGAGAGAGAGAGAGGCCAAAGAGGGAAAGCCGAAAAAATCTTTCTCTGAGGGGCAGCGACGAAGGCAGGTTTTAGAACTCGATAAAACGGACGAAGACTTCCNAGAGAGGCCAAAGAGGGAAAGCCGAAAAAATCTTTCTCTGAGGGGCAGCGACGAAGGTAGGTTTTAGAACTCGATAAAACGGACGAAGACTTCCAGAGAGAGAGAGAGATGATTTGTATATTAATTAGATACATAGAATTCTAACTCATGTGTTTTTGTTACAAAATGCAGTTTACATTGTATCTCATGTTGAAGACTTGGCTGGATATAGAACCAGAAGATCCACCAGCTTTGAAAATATTAGAAGACTTCCTTACCTTCATGAAAGGGTTTGTGTCACTCCCTCTAAATGTTCCAGGGACCCCTTATGCCAAGGCTGTCAAGGTATACTACTATAACCAGAGATCAAGTGGTCAACTAAAAAAAGAAGTTTCCCAAAAGGGGCTGTTGCTGGACCGTGTTTTAAAAAGTAGAGTTAATCAAGCAATTCATCAACTTTTTTACGAAAGTGACCATGTTTCATTTTTTAGATAGTTCAACAGGTGATCATTTCTTCAAAAACTTAACGGTCAATGTTAAACATTTTGGTTAATATTGTGTTTTAGCCATAAGTCTAATGACATGTCTTTTCTATTGATACAACTTAACTATCTATGCGGCGGAACAATATTCTTATCCTTTTTTGTTTATACACTATATCCAAATTTTACAGGAGATTGGTATAATTTATATATATCTGCTTAAGTTGTTGATCATCACTGGCATCTATATATCTTCAGGCAAGAGCAAGGATCGCATCCACTTTAAGAGAAATTCTTAAAGAAAGAGAAAAGAGCAAAGTGGGGTCTTCCAAAAGTGGCGTTTTAGACGAGATTTTGCAGAAAGGGAACTTAAGTGATGAAGAGAGAGTGAGTGTTGTTATGGACCTAGTGCTAGCAGGTTATGAGACAACCTCAGGACTTCTGTCCCTAGTCGTCTACTTTCTTGGACAATCACCGTATGTTCATCAAAAACTAAAGGTAAACCCACACACACACACACTCTCTCACTCCCCTATTCAAAGGAAATGCTAAAAGGTCTTGTATAAACAATTAATCAGGAAGAGCACCTAGCTCTGAGGAGAAGAAAGGGAGAAGGAGAACCCTTGAACTGGGAAGATTACAAGCAAATGGAATTCACTTCCAATGTAAAATTTTAACTGTGCAGTAAATGTTTTACAACTTAATTTGTTCTTTTTTTGTGGTGCTTTTAAGTTAAATAATAAACTCATAAATGCTTCTAATGATCAGGTTATATGTGAATCTCTAAGATGTGGAAACCTAGTTAAATTTTTGCACAGGAAAGCTCTTCAAGATGTCAAATTCAAAGGTATATATATATATATAAGTCATGTTTAATATAAGTCATGTTTAAATAAAATCTTAGACTCGTCTAAAAAAACGAGCTCAATCGGCTTAGGTTTAAATTCTACAAAATTCGGTTCGATTAACACTCTTACCCAAAAACAAAAACAAAACAAAAAAAAGAATTACTCTTACATGGAGTAAGATCAGTTGGTTATCTTTGTTGCAGATTATCTGATTCCTGCAGGGTGGCAAGTTCTTCCTGTCTTCACTGCATCGCATCTTGATCCATCTATTCATGAAAATCCCTCGGAGTTTAACCCTTGGAGATGGACCGTATGTATCTCTTACCAATGTCTCTGCATGCAAATATTTAAGAAAGAAAATGAATCTATATTAAACTGTATTATTATTAATATTGTTGATATATGATACGATAAGACTCGATTAATACCACTTTCTGCATGTCCATCTTTGATAGGATCCAGCAATGAACAGAAAGGTGACACCTTTTGGTGGTGGATTACGGCTGTGTCCTGGTGTGGAACTAGCTAAAGTGGAGACTGCCTTTTTCCTTCATCATTTTGTCCTTAACTATAGGTAATAATAATATTGAACCAACCATTGCATTTCCCCCACTAAATCAATGTCATGCACAGTTTCATAGGTGCTAAAAAAATAAAAAAAGAAATTAACCCTAATATAAATCAAGTAATAACAAGGACGAATTGTAAACTCAAACATCCTGAGTTCGAATTTTGACAACTCCTTGGACCAGACCAGAATCCCTTAATCACGGCGTAAATGATCTACCTTTGACAAAATCGAAAAAGAAATTAGTCGAGATATGCATAAACTAGTCCGGACAACCCTAACTATTAAACCCAAAAAAAATAAAAGTTAAATATATATAATCTTATTTCATGTACCGAAAAATTATTTTCGTGACTCAGAGTTTGTGATACCCAAATTGTGATGAAACAACTTAGCATTGTCATCCCAACCCTTTCCAGATTGCTGTCGTAACATGCTCTAGTAGTCTCATTTCATCACTGCTTTCGATAATCTGATGTTTGGTTGTGCACTCTTGTCCCAGGTGGAAAACAAAAGATGATGATTTCCCGGTATCATACCCTTATGTGGACTTCAAAAGAGGTTTGGTGTTGGAGATAGAGCCAATAAAGAATAGAATGTCTTGAATTATGCTGTAGGGGTGCAGGAAAGTTGTCACTACAAACAATTGGTATTTGCATTTTTTTTTCCCCCCTGTTCTTAATAAGGAACTTCTCCGAGGTAAGAGACTGTGTTAGGATGTGTTTGTTAACTCAAATTTAGCACCTAAAATAAATGTATTCAGCATTTATTAATTAAGTCCGTTTGATAACCAAAATTTAAACTCTCTTAATATATTAAGTACTCTTTAAAAATAGGTTATAATATTAAGAAGAAGATGTCTTACTTAATTCTGAAAACTGAAAGTGCTTATTAAAACAATCTTTAATAATATTTACAAAATGATAATTATACCCTAAAATATTTTACAATCCTATTAAAATTCTAATTAGTCTTCTCTTCAAAACTCCTAACCTATATATTCTCCTTGTCGATCTTTTTTTTTTTTTTCTTTTCCTTGTCTTCTGTAACAAAAGTATACATACATAATTATAATTATACACACAAACGCACTAATTACACACACTGCACACACACAATTACACACAGACATATGCACTGNTTTACAAAATGATAATTATACCCTGAAATATTTTACAATCCTATTAAAATTCTAATTAGTCTTCTCTTCAAAACTCCTAACCTATATATTCTCCTTGTCGATCTTTTTTTTTCTTTTCTTTTCCTTGTCTTCTGTAACAAAAATATACATACATAATTATAATTATACATACAAACGCACTCATTACACACACTGCACACACACAATTACACACAGACATATGCACTTCACACACGAACACATGGCGCGCGCACATATTGTTAATAAAATCTAATTTATTATATTTTTTCAATATTATTTGATTATTTATTAGTTATTGTTCTTTCTTTTATTAGATGTTATTGTTCATGTATTATGTTATTCAATTTATTATTATTCACTTATTGTGTTATTCAGATGTTATTTATTTATTTTGATCAAATATTTGTTAAATATAAACTACAATATAATAATAGTGATTATGATTTATGTTATGACATATTTTATAAATATTTTCAAATTAAAGAGTAGAAGATAAAATTGAAAATTAATTATTTTTAGACGTCAGCTCTGTATAATTATTAAACAGTTTAGTTCAATTTAGTACTTAAATTTCAGTAAATATCAAACAGTCCACAAATTCAGCATTCAACATTCAATTTTCAGNATTATGATTTATGTTATGACATATTTTATAAATATTTTCAAATTAAAGAGTGGAAGGTAAAATTGAAAATTAATTATTTTTAGACGTCAGCTCTGTATAATTATCAAACAGTTTAGTTCAATTTAGTACTTAAATTTCAATAAATACTAAACAGTCCACAAATTCAGCATTCAACATTCAATTTTCAGACTTGAGCTTTTAGTTTTTATCAAATATCACCTTAAACTCGCACATGATAAAATAAACAGTTACAATCACCCGCAAATCACAAGTATCAACTAAGTCTAAGAGACACCAACAAAACTCAAACCCCTGACGTCTGAGTCTACGATTCAGATTCAACTCTATATTGCTAGACTACTCGTGCGGGTTGGATATTTGTATTTTATTTACTAGGAAGTATTGGAGAAAAAATTCATTCGATTAATCTGATAATTTCCAAAAAACATTGTCCAAATTGGTAACTTTTTCTTTGGACTTATCTATGGTGGTGACAGGTAAAATATTTTTATTATACAAATATTCTGATCGGATCAATGTGGATCAAATAATTATATAATTGAAGGGATAAACGGGTTTATACCAAATCAAAATTAATAGAAAAAACTCCTTAGTCCGTACCATATATTAAAATAATAAAATTCAGATCAATTTGGACAAAAATTCAAAAGCTTGTCTACGGTCCCGAAAAACAAAATTTCGGTACCATACCAACTTTACATGCCTAGAACCAACCTCCTATCATGAAACACCTCCAAATACCTGTAAGGGCATTTCATAGAGACTGAATGAACATATCTTCTAAAATAATAAAATGAAAAGTTCAGTACATAAGTAACAAAGACACTCACTCCAGCAAGGATATCCACAGAGAGACGAGGTTTGTTGTCTCCAGCATTGCCCACAACCGGCCTTGTCTGTGGGAAATGGCAAATCAACTTTGGTGCTTGCTGGTTATCAAGAAGCTCAGAAGTCGCTCCCGATTCTCGTTGGACCTTTTGCTTCTGCAGAGATAAGGTAAACAGATCACAACGAATTCTACAATGTTTCTGAACAGAGAAAAGGCTTATTATGTCCCAGTATAAATGGAACTGAATGCTGCAGTTTGAACTTTGAATCAACTTCATCTAAACATCATGAGTTAAAAAACAGCAAGGATAATACTGTTTGACCTTCAGAGCAATCAGTGCCTGTGAGTCGGTGTCAGTATGATTCAATACCCATGCATTGGATTTGATCTAGAAGAAGAGGAGGGAACATACAATACGCATGTTCACCCACATTGGATATTTAGGTTGCTTTACTTACTATAATAATTAGTTTTACCTTCGTTATTCTTTCTTCTATACAACTTAAAGCATGAGACTGATCAAATTTAGAGAGGTAAAAATCTCATTCCATCTTAGCAGCAGAAATCTCCAACGCTAGTTTCTGTTCTCGAACAGCATTCTTGTAGGCTGTAGTGTCAGAAGTTCTCAGCTAAGATAACAAGGTAGTGACCTGCTTAAGCTCAAGTAGTATTCATAAAACCATGCAATCTACAGATTCTTGAACCTATCTCTTCAGTGAGATCGTCCCACTTGAATTTACTCGAGTACTTGCTATTCCAAATATCATAATAGATGAAGATCTCTTCCTCCCACCTAAACATGATCAGGATATGCAAACAACAAAAACTTAATTAGATAGTGTAATTGCTAAATATGAAGAAAACAAAGATGCCAGGCACGTTGTTTGCTACAGAGGTCCTATCATATACCCAAATGACCGAACACTGGAATGTATAACAATAAAGCAGAGGTACAGAACTACAAGTAACTTTAGGAAATTTTATTAATTTCAACAAAACAATTTTAGCCCAAAAGAACAATTTAGTTTGCCTGTTTCCGCTTTTCACCCACATGTTTGTTATGAAGCACCCACCATGTTTGTTATGAACCACACACCAGAACCAAATGATGCTTACAAAATTACACCAGAAGAACAGATTTTGTCAGTTAACCTCAGCAACATCTGAATATCTAATGCATTTTTAAGATATATGGAAAATTTTAGGGCACCAGTGAGCAAATGAATAAAGTTTTCAAGAAAAAAGAGAAAGCTGTGATAATTATTAATCGATACTTTGAAAAATAGATGCTAAATTACATACCTATTTGTTCACTATTTAGCATTTTAGCAACCCTCTTTGCAACTTTCTTTTTGCTAAATTCTGCCCACCTACACACAGAAACAACTATATGATTCTATGCAGGTAACACCCCAGTAATACCTTTATGTAAAACTAAAACAAAAACCTAAAGAAACAATGTCAGCAGTAAGGTCCCTTGGCAACAAAAATGAAAGAAAATGATTTCACAAAAGTCAAGTTGTTGTGTTAACATAGATATGGTAGATTTAATGTACTCACACAATTGAATTTATCCCAAGACATCAAGTATAAGGACAACTTCTGGAATGAGACTTAACCTTCTGAAAATTCTAGTCCTCGAAATCCACCAGCCTGTTTGCAATGATCATGAGCAGCAGGATCTGTAAAATGAGTTAGAGAAAGCTTTAAAGTTGTTAAGTGTAAGCAGGCCTGCTACATTGTACCAAATAAATCTAATGCTGATATACAATTACCTAATCATAGGACTCTTGTACAGTTATCAACTTAACTTAATCAATTTGAAGAAAATAGTANTCTAATGCTGATATACAATTACCTAATCATAGGACTCTTGTACAGTTATCAACTTAATCAATTTGAAGAAAATAGTAAATAAACTTCAGGTGTAAGATAAATCCTTTGAATTTTTCCATACTAAGAGAGAATATGACGAAGCTTCACATGATCCATATGTGGAGGAATTCTACTCAAGTAGCAAACCCCAAACTTTTCAGCTTCCTTTAACATAGGCTTGTGCCTTCTATTTTTCCAACTTTCTGTCCTTTCTTGGTTTGATCGTGGATTCTCTTCCTCTGAAGAAATTGCTTCTATTACCTCTGGTTCTTCTTCCTAAGCCATTAAAACTAATACGAACAGAACAAAAAAAAGGACTGAATAATTTCTAAAAGCTAATACTCTTTGGTGATAAGAATGACATTAGAAAAAGAAAAAAAAGTTAATAAGAAGACATTAGAAAAAGAAATAAATATCGTTTGAAGTCTATCCCAATGTGATAGTCATTGCACTTCATTTGACATTTCTGGCCCAAAATGCTCATCACAACGATTCACTAGTTTTCTGCGTAAGCATTTTATCGAACATCTGTCAAACAATTTTGTAGAAAGCTATCAACCAGCACAAATATGGAGTGGAATACGATTTTCTTGACAAATCTCGAGAAAAATAAGATTAAATTTCAGATGTGGTCTATTTAATTCTTGTGAAAAAAACACCACAAAATAAAAATAAAAAAAAAGTTTCGTAATTGAAAAATCAAGGCGAAAATCAGAAATTTCGGAAGAACTTTTGTATATACAAAGCGTATAGTGAAAGGAATTGAGGTTTCAACTGCTACATATAACGACTGGGTTTTCCATCTGTGGGAAAGAGTAATTGCACTAGAACAGATGTTCATATATTTCTATATACCGCCTGTGTATGTAAATTACATACCGGTGGCCAGTGGCGGTCGACGGTGGGGAGAGAGAGAGAGGTGAGAAAGTTCCGGAGTAGTCTGGTGGTTGCTCGGCTTCAGGCGCTTGTTGCGAGCTAGCAACGAAAACAATTTTCTTTGGTTTGACGCGCACCATGATGGCCCTCGTCAATAACCGTCATAGCTTTAGCCCGTAAACTAACGTGGGTGGATCTCGAATTCGGACTAGGCCAATTTTTTGATGGGTTCCACGTTTAAAGGTTATAGCAATGCATTACGTGTCTTACGCGTAAATAATTTTTGTGTAAATTAAATATTAACTCAAGTTTATAAAAATTATGTTTTTATCGTTGTTTTCAACAGTTCATTGTTCTGACTATAAGAAAAAAAAAAAGATAAAAATAATTCATTTTGAAATTCATTTAATTAGATTTCAACATATAATTCATTGAATAAAATAATAGTAATTATCAATATTCTAATCAATACTTATTTTGAAGGGTAACATAGTCAAATAAAAAGTTTCACAAATGTTGATATTTATATATAAAGAATAAAGAATTAAAAGAGATGTTAAGGATAATATGAAGATTTAAACACTAAAGATATGATGGTAATTTAATTATTTAACTATGGAATGATAATGTGGTATTTAAAATTCATGCACACGTGGACTTTTTGAGTTATAATTTTGCTTTTGAAATAATTAAATAAATATAATAGCAAATACCTACTTATAAATCTAATTTTTTGAATATTTCTATTATATAATTTGTAATTTACATAACACTACATATTTACATAACAAATATTAGTTTTTATTATTTTATTTTCTCTTGAGTTTTGATGAATTAGCTCCTTCTAAACTTGTATCCTTATAGTTTAGAATTTTTAACATGAAATTAATTATTTAGATTATTTTTTTTTGCAACATCATAAAAATGGTACAAATATATTTTATAGTATGTAAGTATATATAACTAAAAAATATCGCAGACACTTATTAAATTATGAAAATTATAAAAGTGAATTATTTTAAGTTATAGTGATCATTTAATTATAAACAATTAGTTGAACAAATTTAAAAAGTTAAGTTGTGATAAGAAATTTAATGTGAGACTAAACTTATTCGTAGCATTGCTAATCGATACAAATAAAATAGTCAATAAATATAACTAAAGAAAATTTATTAAAACTAAAACATAAAAGAAAAGAAAATGAAAAGTTAGGGTTTGATAATCTTATCCAAATTATATTAAAATAAATCTTATATTAAATAAGACTCTAGTGCATTTATTCAATTTTATTTGAAAATTTAGAACTTGTCATCAACTAATAAAAATAGATAAACAAAAATAAAAGTAAATTTAATCATTTTAACAATTAATTTTTATCTTTTAAAAGAAAGAATATGAAAAGGCTTGGATATGTGTAATATTAATGAAGTTTTATCAATATGAATTTCATATTAATAATGTTAGTATTGTGATAGTAAAGTTGTCCAATTAAAAGTTTAACATCAATCAAGTCTTATTAATATGAGTTCCAAATTAAATACGATTAGAAAATTTTTTATATATTGTTTTAAGGTTAAAGTTGTCAATCAAAATTTTTTCTTGATAGTTTACTTTTATTAGTATTATAGATTGAGGCAAGTTTACACAAACCTTGATGAAATTGTCAAAAACAAAGAACAAATTTTATTTTGTATATTACAAAATTTCAAGGTTCTCACTTCATATTCCCAAAAGATTAAATTTTTTATATTATACCCTCAATGTATTAAATGTGTTGTAACGTGACCCTTCTGTTAACTTTTCATTAGTTTTTTCATCCATGTCAATGAGTTGACTTTTGACAAAAAAATAACGGAAACTAACAGAAAGATCACATTGCAATACTTTTGATACATCAAGAATACAATGTAAAAAATTTAATTTTTAAGGATATAAAATAAAAAAATTTAAAATATCAATGTGCAAAGTAAGAAAACCCCAAAAACNATGAAGTTTTATCAATATGAATTTCATATTAATAATGTTAGTATTGTGATAGTAAAGTTGTCCAATTAAAAGTTTAACATCAATCAAGTCTTATTAATATGAGTTCCAAATTAAATACGATTAGAAAATTTTTTATATATTGTTTTAAGGTTAAAGTTGTCAATCAAAATTTTTTCTTGATAGTTTACTTTTATTAGTATTATAGATTGAGGCAAGTTTACACAAACCTTGATGAAATTGTCAAAAACAAAGAACAAATTTTATTTTGTATATTACAAAATTTCAAGGTTCTCACTTCATATTCCCAAAAGATTAAATTTTTTATATTATACCCTCAATGTATTAAATGTGTTGTAACGTGACCCTTCTGTTAACTTTTCATTAGTTTTTTCATCCATGTCAATGAGTTGACTTTTGACAAAAAAATAACGGAAACTAACAGAAAGATCACATTGCAATATTTTTGATACATCAAGAATACAATGTAAAAAATTTAATTTTTAAGGATATAAAATAAAAAAAATTTAAAATATCAATGTGCAAAGTAAGAAAACCCCAAAAACAAAAAAATAGGTATCATATTGCCATTTAGGGTCAATCCTAACTAGGATTAATTCCAAGTATCTAAAAAATTGTAACTCGACCCCTAAAAATTTATAACTTAAAACCCTAAAAATTATAACTTCAACTCAAAAAATTGTAAATTTTTTGCATCAATCTCAATTTTTTTTTTATTTTGGCTAAAAAACTCAATAACTTGTATCTCAACCCATACAATTTATAATATAGTTGTATAGTCCCATCTTTTTCCTTACCTAGTATTCTCCATGTTATTATCAGTTGGTTATAAATTAACAAATAATCTTACCAAACATGTATAATTAATTGCATATTGAACAACTAATTATTACTCGTACCTGAAAGTATGGTGTAATTAAAAAATTGTCAATCATCAACATATGTATATTCATACTAAAATCAAATTACAAATATAGATGAGAGAAAAAAGAATTTAACCACTAGTTGTATTGAAGGTGAGAGGTGGTAGTGGTCGTGGTCGTGGGCGGCGGTCGTGGGAGATAGTGATGATTGTGGTGGGTGACGATGACCATAATGGTAGTGACAGTCATAGGTGATGATGGGTGTGGGTAGTGGTGGATAACAGTGATGATGGTTGACAGTGGTGGTGGTGGGGCAACAATAATGGTGGTGGTGGCGGTGGGCGACGACGGTGGTGGTGGGTGGTAACGATGATGGTGGGGGTGATAAGTGTAGTGAAGGGTGGATGACAATGGGTGGCAGTGATGGTGAACGAAAATGGGTGGTGGTGGGTTATGGTAGTGGGGCAACGATGGTGATGATGGGTGGTGGTGGTGGGCGACGATGGTGATGGGATGATTCTGATAATGGTAATAAATATAAGAATTAGATGATGATAATGGTAGACGGTAGCAGTGAGCGACGGTATTAGTAATCGGTGGTGAATGACAGTAGTAACAATCAGTGGTGAATGACGACGATGATAGTGGTGGTGGTAGTGATTATTGCAGATGTGGCAATGGTGGGATGACAACAGTGGCGATAAAGGTAGGGGTAGTGGTGATGGGGGTGGTAGTTATGACAAAGGTGGTGGTGAGATGACGACGGTGGTGATGGGGTGGTGGGACGATGGCGATAGTGATAGGGTGACAACAACAATGGTGGTAGTGGGGATAGGGGTGGTGGTTATGGCAAAAGTGGTGATGGAGTGGCAACAATGGCGATAGTAATGGTAGTGCTGGTGGTGGTAGTGAAAGANAAAAAAAAAAAAGATAAAAATAATTCATTTTGAAATTCATTTAATTAGATTTCAACATATAATTCATTGAATAAAATAATAGTAATTATCAATATTCTAATCAATACTTATTTTGAAGGGTAACATAGTCAAATAAAAAGTTTCACAAATGTTGATATTTATATATAAAGAATAAAGAATTAAAAGAGATGTTAAGGATAATATGAAGATTTAAACACTAAAGATATGATGGTAATTTAATTATTTAACTATGGAATGATAATGTGGTATTTAAAATTCGTGCACACGTGGACTTTTTGAGTTATAATTTTGCTTTTGAAATAATTAAATAAATATAATAGCAAATACCTACTTATAAATCTAATTTTTTGAATATTTCTATTATATAATTTGTAATTTACATAACACTACATATTTACATAACAAATATTAGTTTTTATTATTTTATTTTCTCTTGAGTTTTGATGAATTAGCTCCTTCTAAACTTGTATCCTTATAGTTTAGAATTTTTAACATGAAATTAATTATTTAGATTAATTTTTTTTGCAACATCATAAAAATGGTACAAATATATTTTATAGTATGTAAGTATATATAACTAAAAAATATCGCAGACACTTATTAAATTATGAAAATTATAAAAGTGAATTATTTTAAGTTATAGTGATCATTTAATTATAAACAATTAGTTGAACAAATTTAAAAAGTTAAGTTGTGATAAGAAATTTAATGTGAGACTAAACTTATTCGTAGCATTGCTAATCGATACAAATAAAATAGTCAATAAATATAACTAAAGAAAATTTATTAAAACTAAAACATAAAAGAAAAGAAAATGAAAAGTTAGGGTTTGATAATCTTATCCAAATTATATTAAAATAAATCTTATATTAAATAAGACTCTAGTGCATTTATTCAATTTTATTTGAAAATTTAGAACTTGTCATCAACTAATAAAAATAGATAAACAAAAATAAAAGTAAATTTAATCATTTTAACAATTAATTTTTATCTTTTAAAAGAAAGAATATGAAAAGGCTTGGATATGTGTAATATTAATGAAGTTTTATCAATATGAATTTCATATTAATAATGTTAGTATTGTGATAGTAAAGTTGTCCAATTAAAAGTTTAACATCAATCAAGTCTTATTAATATGAGTTCCAAATTAAATACGATTAGAAAATTTTTTATATATTGTTTTAAGGTTAAAGTTGTCAATCAAAATTTTTTCTTGATAGTTTACTTTTATTAGTATTATAGATTGAGGCAAGTTTACACAAACCTTGATGAAATTGTCAAAAACAAAGAACAAATTTTATTTTGTATATTACAAAATTTCAAGGTTCTCACTTCATATTCCCAAAAGATTAAATTTTTTATATTATACCCTCAATGTATTAAATGTGTTGTAACGTGACCCTTCTGTTAACTTTTCATTAGTTTTTTCATCCATGTCAATGAGTTGACTTTTGACAAAAAAATAACGGAAACTAACAGAAAGATCACATTGCAATACTTTTGATACATCAAGAATACAATGTAAAAAATTTAATTTTTAAGGATATAAAATAAAAAAATTTAAAATATCAATGTGCAAAGTAAGAAAACCCCAAAAACAAAAAATAGGTATCATATTGCCATTTAGGGTCAATCCTAACTAGGATTAATTCCAAGTATCTAAAAAATTGTAACTCGACCCCTAAAAATTTATAACTTAAAACCCTAAAAATTATAACTTCAACTCAAAAAGTTGTAAATTTTTTGCATCAATCTCAATTTTTTTTTTATTTTGGCTAAAAAACTCAATAACTTGTATCTCAACCCATACAATTTATAATATAGTTGTATAGTCCCATCTTTTTCCTTACCTAGTATTCTCCATGTTATTATCAGTTGGTTATAAATTAACAAATAATCTTACCAAACATGTATAATTAATTGCATATTGAACAACTAATTATTACTCGTACCTGAAAGTATGGTGTAATTAAAAAATTGTCAATCATCAACATATGTATATTCATACTAAAATCAAATTACAAATATAGATGAGAGAAAAAAGAATTTAACCACTAGTTGTATTGAAGGTGAGAGGTGGTAGTGGTCGTGGTCGTGGGCGGCGGTCGTGGGAGATAGTGATGATTGTGGTGGGTGACGATGACCATAATGGTAGTGACAGTCATAGGTGATGATGGGTGTGGGTAGTGGTGGATAACAGTGATGATGGTTGACAGTGGTGGTGGTGGGGCAACAATAATGGTGGTGGTGGCGGTGGGCGACGACGGTGGTGGTGGGTGGTAACGATGATGGTGGGGGTGATAAGTGTAGTGAAGGGTGGATGACAATGGGTGGCAGTGATGGTGAACGAAAATGGGTGGTGGTGGGTTATGGTAGTGGGGCAACGATGGTGATGATGGGTGGTGGTGGTGGGCGACGATGGTGATGGGATGATTCTGATAATGGTAATAAATATAAGAATTAGATGATGATAATGGTAGACGGTAGCAGTGAGCGACGGTATTAGTAATCGGTGGTGAATGACAGTAGTAACAATCAGTGGTGAATGACGACGATGATAGTGGTGGTGGTAGTGATTATTGCAGATGTGGCAATGGTGGGATGACAACAGTGGCGATAAAGGTAGGGGTAGTGGTGATGGGGGTGGTAGTTATGACAAAGGTGGTGGTGAGATGACGACGGTGGTGATGGGGTGGTGGGACGATGGCGATAGTGATAGGGTGACAACAACAATGGTGGTAGTGGGGATAGGGGTGGTGGTTATGGCAAAAGTGGTGATGGAGTGGCAACAATGGCGATAGTAATGGTAGTGCTGGTGGTGGTAGTGAAAGACGGTTCTAAACACAAATTTTTTTTTTTTGAAGTGTTTATGAAAAATTAAAAGTTCTAAAAACACTTTTGAGAAATCACCTCAAATACACCTTTAAAAAAATCTATTTTTTTTATTAAATTTAGAGAATTAATATTAACCGTTAGATTAACTTTAAAATAAAATTTAAAATAATCTCAACCTCAAAAAATAAAAAATAATTTTTTTATTTTCTAAAATTTGAATTGTCTTATATTTTGTTATATAGACTAGGCTAATTCACAAAGCAGCACGTAATGGAGATTTCCGGGTATGTTTAGTTAAGAAAATCGCTTGATAGCAATTTCCCAATGCACCAAAACAGTTCTAGACCCCCTGTTAGACAACAGTAAAGAAAGTCGATTCGCCTAGCTGCTAGCAAAATTTTGTCATTGTTACAAGCCACTCCAAGACATTGACACCATTTCTAATACAATGAAGATTGCTCCATCATATTACCAGGTCATTCGTGCATCGCAATAAACAGTAATAACTGAGAGTAAAAACAAACATCCATGGGAAATACACGAGTAAGCAACTTCTTTTTGTGACTAAGTTCGTCCTCCTGCTCCAAATCTTAGGCGCAGATTGTCAAAAGTTCGTGATACTAACAGCAGCCGTGGATCATCACCAGGTAATTCTCGTTCCTGAAATTTATTTGACAAAAAACGGTGAAAAAATGCAAATACTATAAAAATCAGACTATGTTTAGAAGAAAGAAGGCTAGCCACAATATTTAGGCTTCTTGGTGATATATCCACTCATAAAATTAGAGGTACAGAATTTGCTAAATCAAACTGATGAGATGAGCTTCCAGTACTACTGAATGTTTGATCTTCCTACTGATTCATATCAATGACATTGTGACATTGAACTGAACTTGTCAATAAAAATATTGAGGATTTGAAGCGACTACATGAGTAAGCATTATGGACTATTGTTAAAGGCATGGAGACTCACTTTTAAGCCCTTGTGGTATCCTTCTACGGCTGGAAGTGAAGGAGTAATCTTACGATGTTGCATCAGATCCCATATAAAATTGGCAACAGTATAACCACCCGTCTGCAAACAAATATTGGAAATTCAAATGAAATGAACTGAACATATCTTTGACCAAAATACCAGGTGACCTAGAGATACTATTTGTTTTCTTCTTTCTAGAAACTATGAGGAAGTTTTTGGGTTTACCTTCTCACCAGAGGCTGCAAGGAGGAGATCACTTCCCATTTTTGGGCTCAGGAAAAATCCCCTAGAGTTCATATTTACCTGGGTAAAAGAATACAACCATACCACAAGTATTAAAACCAACTCCAATTATCAACATAATATGAGTAAATCCCAAAGCAACAAAAAGCCATCAACATACTAGTGTGTCTTGAGCAAGTTGCATTCCCTTGGGAGTATGCCCAACCATCGCTCCCTCTACAAGTGTCTACAGCCACACAAAGTACAAAGTCCACATGACAGCAAACAAGTGTTAATCGACATAAAGAACAGCCCTTTTTCCACCGGTACATCAAGTAAGCAAAGCACTTCAATATACTATCTTAAAAAGAGAAGGCAAAATATGTTTAACTCCCATCGACCAAGGGTGCTAAGAGGGTTGAACTACATCCAGACACATTTCACATTATTTACCTAAAATGTTTATCATCATATTCAAACCCAAACCTTGCGGTTGTGAAACCGAGCAACTTACCATTCCACTATGAAATGACCCATAATAGTAATAGGTTATTGGAAGGGAAAAAGAAAAGAAAAACCTTCTAAAATTAGCAATTAATTAAGGAAGAAATGGTCAGTCAGAGATTTATGGTGGTTTCACAGACTTTTTTTTTTTGTTCCCCAATCCTTTTGAGTTGTAAGCAAACAGAAAGTTGTCCATGCACCTCCAATAGCCATTTACAAACTCCTTCCACAATATAGTAGCAAAATAAAGGTGAAATGAAGGATATCTACAAATCAGAGATGCTTCAGGATTACTGTTCCAAAATCTTAACAAGAAGTTCTAAATTTCAAACTAACTCTTTAATACAAACCATCCAAAAAGTACACTAATATGCCCCTATTTGCCTGTGTAAAGAGGTGCTTTGATAAACCTCCACCTTCTCAAAGACAGTACAAAGAATTTGCACTGAAGAGCAGTTATATTATGTTGTCAAATTCATAGTAGAGATTGCTCACCACATATAATTCAACTGCAGGTTGCTTCCCTGAATTCATGTAGTCCTCAAAAGTTTTAAGACCACGATCAATGTCTCCAGAATGTAGATAGCACCTGGATAAAAACAATAATAAAACACAGCATATGTTACAGGAAAATGATTACATCAACCACTGGGAAAGATTTGACATTTAACAGAAGAGGAGTGAGATAGCAATAAAAGCATCTTAGTGCCCATAAAGACAGCAACAAATGAAAATTGACAGCTGAACTACACTAAGAAAAACAAGCAAACAGGACCACATTAGAAGAAAAGCTAGTTATGAAACCGAGAAGTGAAAAACAGTCGAGTCCTGAATTAAAAAAAATGTAGAAAAGAAGGGCCCTGAGAAAGTCAACTGAACTACTGTTAGAAAGATGAGCTCAGGCTTCAGAGTATTAGCTCGAAAGTCATGACTAAGGTAGCACCAAGCTTACTAGACCTCAAGCTGACTTTCAACCACACCAACCTGAGCAAGTCGCAACCCTCTTTTCAACTATGTTTTAGGTAGCCAAACATTCAGTGTTGTGATGGACTTAAAAAGTTAATAATACGCAAGACAGATATACAGGAAGTCAGGCACCAAAGGAACAAGAATAACCACTAGAAACACTCCATATATTGCACGTAAAGCGCATATTCCATTATCCAGAATATAATGCTCACATATATGAACCTACGCATGAGCAGGCATAGCTTGCTTGGACAAGACTTGTACAGAAACTGAAAGTCAACAAAAAATACCTCATAATTTGAATCACTATGAAGACATCAGGAGTTTTATCTTCCTTTTTGAGCATCTCCAAAAGTGTTTCCATTGCCTAACATAATGAAGATACATTAAAAAGTCAACAAAAAATTCATGAAAGAGAAAATTTTAAACAATAATTATCATTCATTCATTGCAATTCCTAAGCCAGGGAAGAAAGGAAAGAAGAATGAAGATGCAAGGATAAGTCCCGTATTCAGTAATCAAACATAAAAAACATGCAAACTTTTGTGTCATCTATCGATTATTAGATGCAGTTTTGTCATTTACCTGACTCATCATGTAGCTGTCACAAATATGAAAAAGAATACAACAGCAATCTTTCAAAACTGTGGGCCACAATCAAAGCCTAAAGCTTACTATCACAGTGGTATTAAAGATCATACCAGACGCACCTCAAAAAGGGGTTCTAATCACAGCAGGCTATAAGCAAAAAAGCTGTGACGTTTTGCAATTCCACATACAACACAACCAATTGACCCATACCTCCTCCAGTTCTCCAGATGATGGTAATGTCATTCTTCCCCTTAACTATCGACAGAGGAACTAAGTGGACTGCTGGATGATAAATTCAAACTGCCCCAGACACCTAACTTTAAATTGATCATGTTCCTCATCTGGTTCGTGACCCTTCTTACGAGCTCCAATGTCGGGGTTCAGGGGCGCTTTGACCGATGAGAAGAGTAAAAAAGGAAAAATAGAGAGAGATAGAGAGAGAGAGAGAGAGAAGATGGTATATAAAAGACCCCATATAAGCATAATGTTCCCAAATAATGTAAGGCAACCCAGCACCACATAATTAATAAGATATAGTGCTTGACCAAGCAAAGAAATACTTGAAATAGTTGCGAGTGAAAAGGGATACTCACACTAAGAATAGAGCCACATATATATAGTCAAATAATAATACAAAGTGACCAAAACATCCTTGTGGTCTAGGCAAAATATAAAATCATAGTAAGAGTAAAAAAGAGAAAAGAAACCCTAATAAACTAGACTATACTCCAACACTCCCCCTCAAGCTAGGCGCAAAAATATCAACTAAGTTAAGCTTGACAACAAAGTCTCGAAAAATGGATAGAGTAACAGGTTTGGTGAAAACATCCGCAATCTGATCACTGGTCCCCACAAACAATGAAGTAACAATATCACATCGAACCTTCTTCCGAAGAAAGTAAACATCGATCTCTATATGTTTTGTCTTCTCGTGTAACACAGAGTCAGAAGCAAGCTGAATAGCAGATCGATTATCACAATATAATGTAGATAAAGAAGCCACAGGAAATCTCAACTCACCAAGAATCGATCGTAGCCAGATAATCTCACATGTGCCAAGTGCTAGTGCCCGATACTCTGCCTCTGCTGACGAACGAGAGACAACTGTCTGCTTCTTGCTCTTCCAAGAGATAAGATGAGTCCCTCGAAAAGCACAGAAACCCGTAGTAGATCGACCGTCACATGCACCCCCATAATCTGAATCTGAATAACAGGCTAGAGGACCAGTCTGAGATCCTGATGCATAGAACAACTCAAGTCCAGGACAAGACTTAAGGTACTGAAGAATATGATAAACTGCATCAAGATGAGGCTGACACGGCCTGTGCATGAACTGATTAACTCGGCTAACAGCGAATGAAATATCTGGCCTAGTGTTGGCTAGGTAGATAAGTCTACCTACCAACCTCTGATAGATAGTCGGATCTCTCAACTCCTCACCTTCAGCAGTAAGCTTTAGGTTTGGAATCATGGGTGATGATGCCGGTTTACACCCCAACATTCCAGTGTCTGAGAGAAGATCCAGAACATACTTTCTCTGAGACAGAACAATACCCCTGCTGCTACGGGCAACCTCAATCCCAAGAAAATATCGCAGAAATCCAAGATCCTTCACATCGAAGGCCTTCCCAAGGTCTACCTTGACTTGCATAGTCCCAGAAATATCATCTCCAATAATAATAATATCATCAACATATACCAGAAGGATGACACACTGTCCAGAAGTATTCCGTCGAATGAAGCAGATATGATCAGAATGACATCTGGTGAACCCTAAACGTACAACTACATTACTAAATCGAGAAAATCAGGCTTNCATCGAAGGCCTTCCCAAGGTCTACCTTGACTTGCATAGTCCCAGAAATATCATCTCCAGTAATAATAATATCATCAACATATACCAGAAGGATGACACACTGTCCAGAAGTATTCCGTCGAATGAAACAGATATGATCAGAATGACATCTGGTGAACCCTAAACGTACAACTACATTACTAAATCGAGAAAATCAGGCTCGTGGTGACTGTTTCAATCCATAGAGAGACTTACGCAGTCGACATACCTTTCCAGCATACTCCCCCTCACCACGAAAGTCCGGTGGTGCATCCATATAAATAATCTCATCCAAATCACCATGAAGAAATGCATTCTTCACATCCAACTGATGAAGAGGCCAAGAGTACTCTGCAGCCAGAGAAATAATCAATCGAACAGTAGTTAATTTTGCCACGGGCGCAAAGGTAGCACTAAAATCACGACCTGGTACCTGAGTAAAGCCCTTCGCCACAAGCCTAGCCTTATGACGATCAATAGTACTATCCGCAAGAAACTTCAGGGTATAAACCCAGCGACAGCCAACAGGCTTCACCCCTGAAGGTAAAGAGACAAGATCCCACGTATGATTACGCTGAAGAGCGTCCATCACTGTCTACATGGCAAAAACCCATTGGGGCTCCCGCGTAGCCTTTGAAACAGAGCGAGGAACCGGCGTATCTGATAAGGTCATACTATAAGCTCGAAATATAGGAGAAAGATCACCATAAGAAACATAAGCAGAGGTCGGATATAAAGTCCTAGCAGTCCAACCATAACAAACAACTGAACAGCGATCACACTGCGGATAACGATGCCCTAAATCATCATCCTCAACTGACAATGTCTCATCAGGGAAAATAACTAGCTTAGTACCTGCAATCTCATCGGTACTAACAGCATGTGCATCAATATGCTCAACAAACAGAGAAATAGTACCTGCATCGCCTAAGGTAGAGGGGACATCAACAAGGGGATGAGAGCGAGGGCGAAGAACATAAACCTGCAAAGGAAGAGAGACTAGTGACTCTGTACTGACAGGGACGAGTGGCTCTGGTGAAGGAGAGACTGATAACTCTGTAGTGATAGTGACTAATGGCTTTGGTTCTTGTGATAATAGAAAATCAAAGGGAGTATCATCAACTGGAGGGGCAGACACAGGAATAGAAGAGAAATAAGGAATGTGCTCAAGAAAGGTAACATCTAGACTATGATACATACGGCGCCTAATAGGATCAAAACACCGATACCCCTTAGACTGATGACAATAGTCCACAAAGATACAACGAATTACTTTATCATCAAGCTTATGACGAATAGGAGACAGATCCTGAACAAAACATGTGCAGCCAAAAACACGAATGGGAACCGAAAAAAGTGTCCGCTCAGGGAATAAGACCTGTAAGGGAGCCCTATGCTGAAGAACACGACTCGGTGTACAATTACACAGAAAGGTAGAAGTCAAAACAGCAAAATGTCAATAAGATTTTGGTATCCCCATACCTCTAAGTATACAACGTACCATTCCTATTAGACTCCTATTTTTCCTTTCAGCAACTCCATTTTGCTCAGGAGTATATAGACAAGTGAGTTGCTGAAGGATACCCTTAGAAGAAAGGTGAGACACTAAGGCATCAGACACATATTCTTTGGCATTATCTGAACAAAGAGCATGAACAATAACATCAAATTGTGTCTTAATCATCTGAAGAAACTGAGTGATGATAGGGAATACATCAGACTTTTATGCAAAAGGTAGACCCAAGTACAACGAGTATGGTCATCTATAAATGTCACATAGTATCGAGCACGTAACAAAGCAGTAACAAGAGAGGGTCCCCAAATATCAGAGTGTATTAGGTCAAATGGCTTGAATGACTGGTGCATGCGAGGAATATAACTAGTCCGAACATGTTTCGATAAAGAACATATAATACAGTCAAGTTTACCACCAACACAGGCATTACTCAAAGTAGGAAATAACATACATAAATATTTAAAATTTGTATGCCCAAAACGGTCATGCCACAACTGAACAGTTTGTGATGAAAAATCATAACGATAAGTACTGGACAAAATAATAGCATTCAAGTTAGGAACAAATAAAGACAAAGCAGGTGCAGATAATGGAGGAAGAACTGGTGAAACTGGAGGTGGATCGCCTAGATAACACAATCCATCTCGCTCATGTCCCCTGATAATAATCTTCTTAGTACTCAGGTCCTGCAAAAACACGAATCAGATAAAAATACAACCGCACAGTGAAAATCTCTGGTTAACTGATGTACGGATAATAGATTCATGACCAGTTTTGGAGCATGAAAAATCGAATGTAATGTAAAGTCATTTGAAAGGCGGACTGTAACCCTAATAACAATAGGAACATGTCTCCCATCTGCTAGCTGAACCTGTGTATATAACTGCTCGTCAAAAGTGGTGAAGTGATAAGCCTCACCCGTCATATGACCATTACCACCCGAGTCCAACATCCAAAAGGGAGACGGATTGGCGCAAGTATGAAAAGCACGAGGTATACCAGTAGTAGTCGGACCTCGAGAAGTCAAGGCTGACAAAAGTCTATCCAAGCGAGAAGTGATAACATCCACATCACTCTGCCAAGGAGTAGCAGTAGCAGTAGCAGCAGCAGTGACTATAGGTGATGATGCCTTACCAATGGCAACAGTGTGGCTGCGAGAAGGCGGCTTAAACTCCGGATGGAGCTTCCAACAAGTAGCCCTGAGATGTCCTGTTCGGCCACAATAATCACACTGACGAGAAATTGCCTGTCTGCGCTGATCTAGGATGTCCTGTCGGTGCTGGTCCAGGCGACCAGACAATACATTCCAAGTGGAAGTACTAACAGTGGATGTCTCAACAGTAGAGGTGTCAACAATAGGGGTCTCAAATCCCTCAGTAGTAGTCATATCAACAACAATAGTATGGCACACGTGATAGAAAAAACAACTCTAAGATAAATACAGAGATAAAATAAGGGAGAACAATATACCTCCAGTCGAACAATAGCGACAGATAAAGAAGGTCCAGAAAGCTCCCAAATAATCAGGTCACGGTACCCAGAAATCTAGTAAATATAAATAAATGATTTACTGCATCAAGAGCAGATCAACGTAGAAGAGGATTCAACCCCTCTTAAAACGGTCCTAGATACTACAATCTGGCAGCACTATGACGAAGAGTGCGAACGACGAAGTTACAACGAAAAAAAATGCGACTCGACAGTGGGTTGATGAGCAACCTAGCAGTAGGCTGGGTTAGTGGGCTGGTTTGATATATGTTTAATGGGCTGGGTCTGTCGCTGGTATATTTTTTATGGAGTTGGTTTAGTTGATGGGCAGTGGCTGGTTTTGGTTGCTGATGATATTGGGTTGACTGTGCTGCTGACGGTGGACTGTGGCCATTCGCTGAACTGTGGCTGTGCTATTTCGGTGTTGGTAGTTTGTCGGTGATGGGCAGTGGTCTGTGTGGTGTTGCCAGTTTGTTGGTGTAGGCTAATGGTTTGATTGTTTGGTTTGATGGTGCAAAGTGTTGGGTTGGTTTGAGTATGTCGGTCGGTGAAGGATGGCTGTCAGTGGAGGATGGGTGTATTGTTCGCAGGTTTGGTGGAGTGCTTGGTGGTTCCAACTGGGTGGTATGCAGGTGGGTATTGTTCGACTGGGTGGTATGGATACTGTTCAGTTGGTCTGGGCAGTTGGTCAAGGTAGTCGGTGAGTTTGCCGGTTTGGTTAGGTGCTGGCCTGGGTGGTTTTTGTCGGTGGGTTGCTGGTCTGAGCAGTCGGTATGGTGAGTATGGTGGCTGCTAAGTATGGTGGAGGTTAGGGTTAGGGTTAGGGTTAGGGTTAGGGTTTGAGTTTGGCTTTGATACCAACTTGAAATAGTTGTGAGTGAAAAGGGATACTCAAACTAAGAGTAGAACCCCATATATATAGTCAAATACTAATACAAAGTGACCAAAACATCCTTGTGGTCTAGGCAAAATATAAAATCATAGTACGGGTAAAAAAGGGAAAAGAAATCCTAATAAACTAGACTATACTCCAACAGAAATTAAATAGGCCAAGAGAAAACTCTGCTCACAGCAACTAAAAACTTAAACTCGTCCAGGTAAGTTACTGCATCACCTCTGAAATCAAGCTAAACCTGACCACTAACTCAATGGGTACACAGATATCCATTCTTATCCTGAATATAGAGACAATTTCTCTCATGCAAGCAAGAGATTATAAGTTGCCACAGGAACGAGATCAAAACCATCGTTCATAGCATACAGAGAAATGGAGTCATTACATCAAGCCAAGAAACAACAATCAAATATGTGAACAAACGAAAACAAGGAATTGTCTCTACAGAGTTCATTTATGGATGATAAATCAGAATTTCACATCCAGTTCCAATATATAACATGCAGTTGGATATAAGTGATTGATACCTCTACATTGCANAGGGTTAGGGTTAGGGTTAGGGTTAGGGTTTGAGTTTGGCTTTGATACCAACTTGAAATAGTTGTGAGTGAAAAGGGATACTCAAACTAAGAGTAGAACCCCATATATATAGTCAAATACTAATACAAAGTGACCAAAACATCCTTGTGGTCTAGGCAAAATATAAAATCATAGTACGGGTAAAAAAGGGAAAAGAAATCCTAATAAACTAGACTATACTCCAACAGAAATTAAATAGGCCAAGAGAAAACTCTGCTCACAGCAACTAAAAACTTAAACTCGTCCAGGTAAGTTACTGCATCACCTCTGAAATCAAGCTAAACCTGACCACTAACTCAATGGGTACACAGATAAAAATTTCTCTCATGCAAGCAAGAGATTATAAGTTGCCACAGGAACGAGATCAAAATCATCGTTCATAGCATACAGAGAAATGGAGTCATTACATCAAGCCAAGAAACAACAATCAAATATGTGAACAAACGAAAACAAGGAATTGTCTCTACAGAGTTCATTTATGGATGATAAATCAGAATTTCACATCCAGTTCCAATATATAACATGCAGTTGGATATAAGTGATTGATACCTCTACATTGCAGAGGTCTGCACATGCATGAAATGCAGCATGGTATACAGTAAACTGCCTATTCACGAATCCACCACGTCGCTGAATATATTCAGCAGTTGGGGCATTGTATAACTCTTCTTCAGAAATACCCATCATAAAATTTTCCGCAATATTTGTTGATGTTTCAACAGATGACCACCCCTTGGACTGCTCAACAAGCTCGATAATCTTTTTCAAAAGAGGAAAAATAGACATCAGAAACACATAAGAGATAGAATGAATCAGAATATTAAGAAAAAATAATATTGAAGAACTGAAGAATTACTTTGGCAGCTGTATTATCAGTAAGAGGTGTCTTATTCCTGTGCGCAGCTATAAGCCCGGCATAGCAGAATTTGTTTAAACCAAGACCAGCTGCAGTCATATCGCGAACAATTGCATACCTGTAATAAAGGAATTATTTGATGTCCAAATAATACAAAGGAGGTCACAAGTTGAAGGAGGAGTTAATAGGTAATTAACTAAG
Organism: Ilex paraguariensis; assembly: GCA_963454935.2. NCBI lineage: Eukaryota > Viridiplantae > Streptophyta > Magnoliopsida > Aquifoliales > Aquifoliaceae > Ilex > Ilex paraguariensis. Next base: position 1,264,815 of record CAUOFW020007724.1, on the reverse strand, counting down.
GCTGGTCAACAATCGTGTTGAAGTATAAATACTTAAGTTACATTCTCTCTCGCCGCTACCATGATTGTTAAAAGACTTCAACTGCTAGGCCTAAAATCTAACATGCATGTGAGGAGACGTGTTGAAGCATAAAAAATTAATTTACACCCTCTCTAACAGATATAGCTTTTAGAGCAGTTGGTGGTTTAACAAAGAGCAAAATCAAAAGGAGAGAAGCTTGAAGCTGCTTGCTTGTGAAAGAAAATATTCATGCAAGATTGTAGGGAAAGGTTTAGGTAGCTATGGAAGAATATATTGATCTCAACTAATATCTGACCAAATAATTGAATTGCATGAAAAGAAAAAGGAGCTAGCAGGCAACTTTTGCTCGCTTTTCAGCTTATAGAGATAGTTATGCTTACACCTATATATACTTGAAAGAGCAAGCTGACAATTAAAAGCATGAATCATATGGCCTCAATCTTGCAAGTCATAAGAAATGGAAAGTTAGACAACAGAATAGATAGCATACACTCGATCTAATCGGCCAGCGACTGCACATGCATTGAGTAAACAGATGTAAGTTTGTCCAGTAGGTTTGACTTCAAGTTTCTTCATTTCTTCCAATATCTTCAATTTAAAGAGAAAATAAATAGATGAGAAATATGGATTAAAACTCCACAACAAATTTCCGATTTTTATTTGCAAGATTTATACAAAACAATGCCTTCACAAAGCAACTTACCCGGAGTGCCTGGTCAGAATTCTTGCATTTACCGCAGGTTGAGATCAAGAAATTGTATAAAGCAACCTATGACAAGGAAAGAAGCAATGGTCTACACAGTCAGTAAGGCCTACTAAAGCTCAATCAACGACTAAATGATTTCTAGATACACCCACTTCATTTCAACTGTAACAAATTAATAATGTTTTGCATTCTGAAGGGAAGATCAGATAATACAGTTTCTTCAATTCAACACAAGGAAAGGCATTTATGAGCGCCTCCCAAAAAAAAAAAAAAAAAAAGAAGGTAATTATCCAACAAAACTTGAAATTTGCAATTGATCACATTGGTTTCTCCTTTTCCTTTCCTCCTTTTCAAGCATGCTTAACGGGTAGGGGGGACAACAAGCAGCGGTAAGAGTTATGGCAAACTACAACTATACAGGGNTTGCAATTGATCACATTGGTTTCTCCTTTTCCTTTCCTCCTTTTCAAGCATGCTTAAGGGGTAGGGGGGACAACAAGCAGCGGTAAGAGTTATGGCAAACTACAACTATACAGGGGAGAGAGAGAGAGAGAGAGAGCACTAAATATAATAGCTTGCATTTCATTTTTCTGACATCAGCTTCAGTAAAATGGACCAAACCATACCAAGAACAAAGGATCTGAATTAAAAGGCAGAGGGCGAATTTCCAGCAACTACATAAGAATGACAGAAACTCAAAACAAAACATAAAAATGGCATAAGCTGTCAACAAAAGGTTATAATAAAAGTGTCTTCATTAAGCACAAAGAACTAATTTTTCAATTTACATGAAGTTCACTTCATTTCAAACCCTCTCAAACATAATAGTGAAGGGCATCATATGAATAACTAGTAAAAAAAACTAGGAAGAGAGTAGTGAGTGAGTACATGGTACATACATCAGGAACCAAACCCATGGCTTTCATTTCGTCACGGAAAAAGAAAGCGTCCTGCAAGCGACCACCTCTCATCGTCCCAATGATCAGCGAATGAAAAGTATCTCTCTCTGGCTTAACCCCATCCAGCAACATATCATCATACACATCTCTCAGCAAAAAATGCCTATTTATGTCAAAATATTTTCACAACACCGCACCAATCACATTAATTTCAATGTGTACGTATATACATACAAATAGGGACTGAATAATTAAGAGGTGAAATAGGAAGGAGACCTTCGTTGCTGAGTAATAGAGCCAATGACGGTGTTGTACTCCGACTCATTGCTAGCGTAATTTCTCTTTGCATAGTCCTCTGTTGAAGCAGCAAAGTATCGACGACCGAGAACTCGAACCAATGAACGGTGATGTCCTGATATATATATATATATATATATATATATATATAGAGAGAGAGAGAGAGAGAGAGAGAAATGGGGGGAAGAAAGATAAAAGCTTTGTATATCTATAAAGAATGGGGGTTGGAGAAGACCGTACCAGAGAGTGTGTGAAGGAACTTCATGGACTTGGGCTGAGTTTGTCGAAGAAGCGTTCTTCGACTCTGATGATTGTGTTCATTCCAGTACTACAGGGATCTGCGCATAAACCCTGGGGATTTGAGGGTAAAATTACGAAGATGAACACTTGTCGTGCGGACATGGGCCGGGTTTAGTAGCTTTGTGCACTTTCAGGTCTGTACAGGTTGATTGAAGTTGAAGGATCTGAACCGTAGCGAGTGTTTTTACTCTTTAATTGATCAGAGATATTAGCCGTTGGATTTAATGATAACTTGTGTGGCAAACGTCGTCGTTTAAAGGCTAGCTTGAACATTTAACTTTCTACCCTTTTAAAAATTTTGGTTAACAATCCCAAGCATCCTGATCAAAAAAACCAATCCCAAGCATAACCATGGCAATTCATACCTGTTTTTCTCTGTACTTGAGAAACTCTTAAGATGGGTCTATACCCTATATGCAACAATAACAAATACATCTATATAATAAAGTAGTTTATAATTCAAATTTTAAAAGATAAATAAAATAATTTTTGTTATTCGCAGTTGATATCACTTTAAATTTTACTTTAAAATTAATCTAACGACTAATATTAATAGTCTAAATTTAATAGGGGAAATAGGGCCCTAAAGGTGTGTTGAGAATAATTTTTTAAAAGTACTTTTAAAAATTATTTTTCATAAATATTTTTTTTTAAAAAGTGTTTAAAAACGTCTCACTTCGACCTTTACCACCATTACTCCCACCACCTCCGCTGTCATCGTCGCCACCACCACCTCCACTTCCACCACCACCCCCACCATCACCACTGCCGCCACATCCACCATCGTCGTTGTCATCACCACCAGCTTCCATCGCCATGCCCATTGCCACCGCCTCCACCACAGCCACCCCCCACCACCATCACCANCACCACTGCCGCCACATCCACCATCGTCGTTGTCATCACCACCACCTTCCATCGCCATGCCCATTGCCACCGCCTCCACCACAGCCACCCCCCACCACCATCCTTCACCGTCGTCGTCACTGTCACTGTCGTTGTCGCCACCACTCTCGCTGTCACCACGATCATTATCACCCAGTACAACCATCACTGTCTCCTACCACCATCTCTTCCCTCCACTACAAACCGATACTTAAATTTATTTATCTTTTCTCCATGTTTGTGATTTAATTTTGGATATAAATATAAATATGTTTATTATTCACCATTTTTTATTATTTTGTACTTTCAGGTACAGACAATAACTAATTATTTTATATACGATCAATACTTAGTTTTGATCATAATCTTTTCGTCAAAATTTCGAGATTAACTTCGAACCTCAAGACTAACTTCTCTAATTTTGTTTATTTTGTACAATTATCTAAATATAAAATGGAATTGCTTCATTGGCATCAAGGGGAATAATCAATTAATAATCGATATGAATCTGTTACTCGAGTTTTGGTAGTGATGGAGGCATAAACACCATCAAGTTATAAATTTTTCATTTTGCCCCAAAAAGAAGATTTCTTTTACAGCACAAGACATACACGGCCCTTTCCTCGTAGTGCAAGAATTATTTACAAATAAAGTTATGTATGTATCCGAGATTTACACTGCATAAATAGATTTAATGTACCTTATCTTATTGAAATTTCTCATTAAAAAAAACAAAATGATGTGTAATCTTCGAATATAGTTGGATCGTGATGGATATATGGAAGCAAAATGAGAGCAGAGACTAGACTACCGATTATGTGTGTGGCCTTTATTGCCAGCAAATGTGGTGGATGATGCATTCGCCAAGTTGGGTGTGACATAATTGTCAAGGTGGTGTCAACCTGGAGCCCTACATTCTCTTTGCGACTATGCCTATTGTAACACAGTTGAATTATAAATTTAAGTATTTTGACTTTGAATCTAAACAATTTTTTGATGTCAGGTCATGAGAGATTTATCTTTCATAAATATCTTAATTGCAATGTGGATGACCTATTTTTGACCGGACCGAAAAAAAAATTAATTGTAAGTATAAATAAAGTAATTTGAACACCTCTCCCTGTTGAAAAAAAAAACTAGGCCTATATACTTGTCTGTTCAAAAAAAAATGCCGATGGACTTGTGTTATACATAACCAAATATAAGAGGCATTGTTAACCTAAAATGAAAACAAAAAAGGCAGATCATGAGTTGGAAGATGCCCTGATTTGAACTTCATTGACTTCTCAAATTTCACATATTCCTTGACACCAAACAATATCATGCCTGATATGAAAATAATTTTAAATGAACGATAGTTCAAGTGGTGATAAGGACTAGTTATAAATTCTTGATAATCTTTTGGAGTCGAGCATGAGAAATTTATGCTTCACGAATATCCTAGTCTAGTCATAGACCAGATCAGATAGAAAATTAGTCGATATGCACATAAACTGTAAGCTCGACAGACACTCTAACCCTTGAACCAAAAAACCAAAAACAAAAAAAATAATTTCGCATCCATGCACTTATTAATGAATATAGCACTCCATAAACACATTTATAAGCAAACTCTACCATATTACTGAATCACCAAGCTTTATTTTGGATGAAATTCATCTAATATATGGTCATTATACAATTCGGACAAGCCTTGAGTCCATAATAATAATCCCAAAATTAATAAAAGTACAAATTACAATACAAATCTTCTAAAGAAGATCAAGTAAAAGAAATACTCAATAAGAAACCCTTGGAAGAGAATACCCAGAAGACAAGCCTGGAAGATGATAATGACCCTTTAAAGACTTGTCAACACACTTCAAAGGTGTAGGAGTGACCTGCATGAACAGATAGTTCCCAGCAAAGAGATCTCCAAAATGAGACTGACCCTCCTTCAACCTCTTCACAACCTTACTGCAAGCAGCCACAACCACCCTTGCTTTTCTCCTCAAGAACCTCCTCAAGCTTGGGATTCTAACCCTAAATCTCCTCCGAAGAGGAACTTTTCTGAATCTGGCCCAGCTTCTTGCTCTCCCAATCACCCTATCTGCTATATAATCATAATCATCATCATCAAACCCACCTTCATTTCTGAGTCTTTGGTAGGAAAGTTTGGCTGTTGAGGCCATAATTTAATGATAAAAAAGGGATTTTTTTTCCTTGGAAGAATATATGGAGAAGAAGAAGGTGGGTTGTCTGTGTCTTTGATTTGCATATGCATACGCAACTGTGCACATCCATATTTAATCTGTTTGTTGTAATGTGTGAGAGAGAGTAGTGGGGTTAGGTTTGCAGAATCTGGTGAGTGCATTCAATGCAAGTAAAGGCAGCTAGCTGGTGCAAATTACAGTATAAATAAACAACTTGTGGTTTTACCTACCTGTTGTTTTAAAATTTGCAGATAACCCCGTAACGTTTTTAGACCTAACTGAAAACGTTTTAGTTTTTTCATCCCACTTGATAGAGAGTCACATACACGCGCCTTTGACAGAGCGTGAGAAGTGTTTTCTTCGAAAAACACACATGCAAATATAAAAAATAACCCTTTGTACACAAATAAAAGTTCACCCTTGCATCTCCTTCAGCATTTCTGGCGTGTGAAACACACCGAGAAAGGGAAAAACCAATAATTAATTTCTGGGTTCATAAGGTATGTAAATTTTTTTTTCTCTCTGAACATATCTCAGATCTCACGTTGAAGAGAAACGTGAGATCTGGAAAGTTCAAAAAGATAGAATACATTTTAGGTAGAGCTACAACAATGAAAGGAAAATTGAAGATAGGGAGGAGGGGACAAAGTTTAATGGGGCATTGGGCCTACAAGATTGTCCATTATGCTGTAACGGAGCTTGTGCCAATTAAAAGTGATTGTCATTCTTCTGTCTGAAGAAAAAAAAAACAGAGACACGAAAGAAAGAGGAGACCTAATCCGTTAGGTGGAGAGGAAACCTTTGGTATAAATGAGGGTAATAATGTCTTTTTGTCAACCGTCCTGCTTTTCACACCACTAAATAACAAAAAAAGGACATCAAAAAGTCGTTAATTAATTTCCCCTGCCAGAACATTTTCAAAGCAAAATTCACACCCATAACAGTCGATGAACAGGTGCCCCATCCTAATTCAAGTCTGACTCCATGTAAGGGTTCCGTCCTCTTGTAAATCTCACCAGCTAGTCTTTCATCTAGTCGCCCTAAACAAACCCTAATCAGGTATCATTGCCCCGTAGGGCTTGTTTTGTTGAAGATTCGCTCCGTTGCGGTATTGGTCAACCAATACCGATACAAATCAGTTAAGTCGCATTTGATTTAACATCTATCAAGACGATACCATTACATGATACGTATAAATATAGTCTCGCACGATTCGGCCAAGTTGTACTCAAGTCAACTCCAAATCGCCGAGTTGCCATTATTGAATCGATCGATACGGTTGAGCAACACTGCGATATAACTTAAATCTCTCATCATATTCAACAGTTATTTTTAGGTAGGATCGCAANGCGGTATTGGTCAACCAATACCGATACAAATCAGTTAAGTCGCATTTGATTTAACATTTATCAAGACGATACCATTACATGATACGTATAAATATAGTCTCACACGATTCGGCCAAGTTGTACCCAAGTCAACCCCAAATCGCCGAGTTGCCATTATTGAATCGATCGATACGGTTGAGCAACACTGCGATATAACCTAAATCTCTCATCATATTCAACAGTTATTTTTAGGTAGGATCGCAGGATTCAACAGTTACTTTTAGGTATTATCGGCGGATAACGGACCACGACGTCGCGACCGATATGTCTCTATACTCTCTAAGTCAATGGTCAACACTGTGACCATAAACCATGCTCAGTTGCACACTCTTAAACTAACAGCATCAAAAGATAAAGAATTATCTCAACATGTACATTTCTAACGTCCAGATCAAAAGACATCATTCCTAGATTCACAAACCTAAACCCATTTCCACAAGGTGAATAACGAAAAACGAATTTGCAGCACTAGCTAAGAGAAATACAGATGAAGCAAACAAACTAATTAGTAGAGCTTTATTCTGGTTTGAATTGGAGTCCGACAGATGGGGCACAATTGAAGGTCTTGTCCACATTCGCAACATGTCTGCGAAGAAAAGAAAATGTGTAAGGGGTTAGAAGTCTTAATCTTGATACCTTAATTTCTACTTATTTTTGCAATGTTTGAGGCAAATATACAACAAATTTACCTGATGTCCACAACCAAAGGCCATGTCCTTCGAGTTACCAAGGCAAATGGGACAAAGCTGTCCAAGTACCAGAAAAAACATTAGCAAAATTTCTGACACTCGGGATCATAATCACGATGATTTTATATGTGAACGCTCCTAAAGGAAGAAACGCAGACACACAAAAGCAACATATACCAAGTTCAAACCATCAGCAGATAGAACATTTCACTAATATACAAGCAAACATTTGTTGAAATAGTCCAAACCAGCCTTGTGCTAAAGCACCAAAACAAATAACAGGGTTCATACGAGATCATCAAAAGTATAATTTAGAGCCGTGGTGCAAAAATAAAGAATACCCTATGTACCTGGTTGTCATATGTAGAACTTGGAGCAGATGGAGCTGTGCCAACAGGACTGCTGTTGCCATAATAAGGAGGCGAACTCAGCTTAAAACTGGTTGAACATGAAGGTTTTGAACTTCTAAAAGAAGCTGCACCATATACAGGAGTGGGAAGGGGAAACCTCTCAGGAGCATTTCCTTTTCTCGAACTGCAATCAAGCAAAGAGAGGATAACAAATGGCCAATGAAACATTTATGTATCTATAGCATGGAAAATAGAGAAAACAATCTATTCCATCTATTACCCCAATATATTGAACTCTATCGTTGCTTTATATTGAGAAGGTATTTCCATCAATGCTGCAAGAGAAAATTTTGTCTCTTTTCGAGATTGGGCCACATTTTCTGACATGATTTCTGTAAAATTGACAAACTGAAAAAGAACAGAGCAGTTCTCAGTCAAGCATAATATTGGGCATAAATGAACAAGGTATAAATTTTTATCACGACTAGAATCACCTGGAAATTATCAAAGGTCCGAGCGGGGATGTTATCATCAAATTCCTTCATCATGTCCCAGGGCCCATCTCCAACCCCAACTAAAATAATCGATAGGGGAAACTTGCTGTAAAAAATTGAAGAAATACAAAACCAGCACATTAGAGCGAGAGAGAGAGAGAGAGATGAGTAGTCCAGCTCCAGCAAAAGCTTAAAAAAAAAGAGAAAACAAGTTACACCCAATCACCTTGCTTCTACAATCGCTTCAACAGTTTTCTGCTCGTGTGGGCTCAACTGACCACGCTCAGTATCAACACTTCTGGTTACCTATGGGAACATGTAATTGTGAGAGGTGAAACTGTGGAAATACGAAAATTGCCTGACTTTCCTAGTCATCATAATAAAGGCCACCCAATTTGGCATAACAAAGAGGATCATAAATGTAGTTGTAAGCATCAAACCTAATTTGGCATAGCAAAAATAATCATTAAAATAATAGTAAGCACTAATATTGTTTTGCACCAAGTTCTTATTCAGCTTATATCATGTACCTCAAGTCTCTAAAAAAGTGTAAGCATGATCCAAAAATCAAAAAAAGAAAACTTTAAGAAAAGATTTTCAACATGTTGTCTTTCCATTTGCATCTATGTAAGCCTCCTAGTAACCCACGAGAAATCCCGTAGGAAAGTAGAACCAAGATTAAATAGCCCTCAGTACATAAATAACAAGGTGAGGTCATGTATACAACAATCAATGTTAAATTATAATACACTATAACATCAATGATCCTCAAGTATACTCCCCATTGTTCTTAAACCCATAGCTTCATACAATGGCTAGGGTGCCACCTAAGAGCATGCATGTGCACCCCACACAAACCCAGGCAAACTATCAAGAGACATGTAGGCAACTGTAAACATCCATACTGTATCAACAGAAGGTTTAGGCCTAACCATGACCTTGTAGTTGGCTCACCTAGATAGCCACAAACAATTACCCTCGCAGCATCCATTGGGCATGCCACTTTGTTTTCGCTTTTAATATTATATTAGACAATTATTGCTGAAAGTAGTAGCTCTTGCTGCTCACTCAACTACAATTATCCCTTCTAGAAAGACTTGATGGTACAAAAGATTTGTGTTATTCAAGACAAAATGCAAATGAAATTTGTAAATAGCCCAGCAGGTTCCACAATCCAATGTCTGAACCAAGTGTGCTAAGAGCCAATATTGCTAAGAAAGGCAATTGTATGACACATACTTCATTATTTATGAACCCAAAAAACAACTAAAGATTGTTACACACACACAAGAATTTTTAACAAACCTTGACTTTTTCATTTACAGTAGCATTGGTTTTGTAGGTATGCTTAATAACACCGATCAATCAACTAGTTATCTGATTATCTTAACCCTCATTGTTTCCCTTCCAGTAGCACAATCAAATTCATTGCTTAGCCTCCAATCATATTATAGTCAAGTGACAAGGATGTCTGCCCATCAATAAGACTGAACAAAGGTTAATATTCAGCACAGGCAAAACAATTCCTTTTCCTTTTTCATTCGGGCAAAATGATAGAAAAATTATTGCCCCATTCCCATGTTTTTTTATCTTTCATTGTTCTAAAACTGGGGCGCCTTAGGGTTAAAGCAAGACCACTCATCTCTACAGGTCATGGAAGTATAATACCTGCTTGTATGCAACTATGAACGGAACATGTACCAGCAAGTGGCATAATTAGGTTGCCACCCTTAATTTCAAGGATAATGTAGTCACAACACCAGGATGTTTTCTCCTTCAATATCCCAACTAAAAAAGGGATAAATATGCAACTAAGACAAAATACCTGCCCATCTGCAATTATAACTAAAACGTGGTACTGGCCACCACTCTGCTCAACAATGGTCATTGCCATTTCAATGACAGGGGCAAAGGATGTTGGTCCTACAGAAAAATGAGAAATATAAGAACCAGTCAAGATAGCTTCAAGTACTAAAACCAGAACAAGACGGGTTGAGTAGATATAAACCTGCCAGTCGTAGATGAGGGACAATTTCTCTGTACCGACTCAACACTTCCTCAAATCCATTACAAACTCTGTCATCAGGATAGAAACTGAAGACATTTTGATCATGTGTTGATGCTGTCGAAATTTAGACAAAAAATAATCATTTTAACTATTGGAATAAGCCGATTCAAGAATTTTTTTAAACAAAATCATTGGCTCATAATATTGTACCATCTCCAAATCCAAAACAGGGAATCAAGTTATCCTCATCAAACGCAGCTAAGGTTTTCCCAATAATAGAAATTGCTTGTTCGTAGGGGTTTAAACCATCTCCAATGTGATGTAAGCTTCGTCTTTTGAACGACCTTGCACCTATTTTCATCAATCCAAGTGCAACATGTTTCACTATAAAGTCCACAATCACAATGCAAATTGAAACTGTCAGATTAGGCATCAAGGCTTAACCTGTCCACTCGTTACTCTTAGTGAAATCAATACCAACAATGAGATTGGACGACTCAAGGCCAGCATGTGCCAGAGCCTCAGTCACCTGCAAAGAACAGGTTGTCACATATTTTGACTCTTCGTAATAGGTCAAATGCAAGTAATGAATGCCACCACGAAACAATCATAGGACTGAATAAAAAAATCCAAAAGAATGACTGAGGACCAAATATCATTATAATGTATGCCTACTGAACTACTAGTAATTAACAAAATCATAATTTAAAGAGTAAATATCGGTGACACCAACTTTAGATTGCCCCAATTATAGAGACATCTATTTGGGGTTTTTAAATCTCACCGAACCCATATGTGGTTCATATATGCAAATCAAACAACACCCATCGTTTTTGTTTTAAATTTATAATACCCATCTCATTATGGGCATTACCGACAAAAAGTGATCAAGCCAGGGAATGTTCCACATTAATAACTATATTACCCTCCTCCTCCTCTATCTTCTCTCTCAACGTGCCACTGCCAAAATTCACCATCATACCCATTACAACCCCAGTTGTGCCTCCATCCAACCATACCTCCAAATTTCAATAATATCCTATTGAAAGTAAGGAGAGGATCATAAGTCATAACAAGAAGCTGACTACATCACGATATTTTTTATACCAAAAAATTATCAAAATCATGCATAGAGTTTAAAAGTCCAAATTGTTCAATAATAGCACAAACTTTTCCTCCACAGTGTTTTATTATAAAAAATCCAACCAATAATAATAACTCTTAGTTATTTGATGAGGGTATGCCATATTTCATTTTGCAAACTGCATCAACTAACTCCTTCAAATTTTCCTTTCACCAAGCATTTTGTAAGAAGTTCAAAGTATGACTTCAACTAGTCATAGTGGGGCATGCGCAACAATCTCCAAAGCAACTATCAAGATTTTTTAGATAGTGAAGTATTAAGGAAAAATGATGCCAATAGACGTGTATAAAAAACATAGATATCTGCTTGATGGATCTTGCACTACGAGAATCGCTATGAGCTATTGCATATGATCGTACCTGCTCCAAGGAACTATAATTGTCAGCAATCCTTGAATACCTCCTGTCAAGCTTCCTTTGCGGTTCCTGGGGTCGACCACCATAATTTTGAGGAGGTGGGTTGTACTGTTGTGGTGGATAAGCCGGATAAACCTGCTTTGGATGGTTGTTTTGATTCTCCTGAGGATACAGCGATTGAGGATATTGGTATTGATTGAACGAAGACGAAGAAGTAGACCGAAAAGAAGAAGATTGCCTCCACCTATTCTCCCTTGAACTTCTGCCCCCCATCAAGTAAATTATCTGCAAAAATACAAATATTCTCAACAAACCCAACTTCTCTCGTTCATAACACAACTCATCAAATCAAACAAATCTTTCAAAATCAATCACCTGAAAAACCGGATACAACACCTCAGAGAAAAAACCCAAATTTCAACTTCTAAACTTGAATTTGCTGATTAAGCTTTCGCTTCCTTTAGACCAAAGTAAATTCTCAAAAAGTATATATATATATATATATATATATATATATATATATATATATATATATATTGCAATAATGTATGACCTTGAATTAGAGGTCTAACAAATAACCCACGCATGCAATAAAAATGGTCCTATATTCTCCATGCGTGAAACTCAATGAAAGCGAATATATAGACAACAGAGAGTAAGGAGACCAAAGATAAACTCCAAAATCACCGACCGCCACACAGGCCCTTATCGACTTAGTTTCTCTTCTGCGTCGCCGACATAATTTACATACGTGCACAAACAGAAACGTAAACGAGTCCATAACTACATACGTCATAAAAGAACTAACTCCAGTCAAAAACAATGTCCTCCTCCTTCCGCACCCGCACAGTTGCACTACTTTACTCGAAAATACCCAAATTCAGCAGTGAATAAAGCAGAACCGCCCGTAGTTCGAAGGCAAAATCACAAAATTAAAGCCGCATTGTTCCAGATCTAAAACCTTGAGTATTCTTTTCTTCCCTAATTCATCTCACTTTCATCCACAATAACAATGTAGAGATATATATGCAAGTGGAAGCATGTCTGAGACTTGAATCGATACACGAACAGGAGAGAGAGAGAGAGAGAGAGAGAGAGAGAGAGAGAGAGAGAGAGACAAACCTCGGTGTCGGAAAATAGATTCTCTGCTGCATTTTTCTTGCAGAAAATGCGTTCACACCTTGATTATGTTGCAGAAATTCAATGGCGGATCGACATGTTTAAAAGGATAGGGAGAAAATGGGATAAATCTCATTTTGGAAAAATATAAAAATTTTTAGTTTGCCCCTAATCCCTTAAAGAATAAAAAATTACACTGTGGTCTATCTTTTTATTTTTATTTAATCGTCAGTCTATTTTATGTTAAATTGCCCAATCATAAATTACAAAACAAATGGAAAATTAAAAAAAAACAAGATGATGTATTAAATTATAATATTTTTTATTCTTTAATGGGGTAAGATGGAAAAATTAATTATTTAAGGGATAAATTAAAAAATTGTATATCTTTTAGGAGCAAAATAAAATTTCTCCAAAAAAATGATAACTTTTTGAAGTGCCCTTTTTTTGAAAGGCTGGCACATGCAAGTTTTCTCGCCGGAATGATTAGGATCGAGATTCAGATTTGTGAGATGTAAACACGTTAGCAAGAGGATATAATCTGTAATAATGACAAATATTTGTAATTAGGTTAACGGTTGGTGAAGTCGATTAGTGTTTTTTTTTTTTTCTTAGCAGTGGTATTGTACGTGGACTTAAAAAGTAGACTTGATAATCAGTATTTATTGGAACCTATTATCTATTCAATAGTTGAGATTATCAAATTTAATTTTTAAATTCACCTAACATTATTCTTTTTTTTTTTATGTACATTAAAAAATAAAACATGGATTATTTAAACCCTCTAGTAAAAGAAATACAAAAGAGGTCACTCAAAATGAACAAACCTAACACAGACGATGGGTTTTCAAAAAACACAAAAAGATCTGATTGATGGCTTCCCGGGCTTGCCATCTTATCAATGCAAAAATTCCCTTATCTCAAAGTATGGAGAATGGAAGTATTAGTCAGTCTCATAATATACTTGCAATTAGCGTTTTAATCTAAGTTTAAATATTATCATTTCTCTTGTAATTGTGGATGAGAAAAAAATAGGAGTTAAATTACTTCTTTTAAATATTATTTCATTTTTTTTATCATTATTATTTTTTTAAATAGTGAAAGAGAGAATGGATGAGAAGAGAGAAGAGGAGATAAAATATTATAAAAAAAATTTACAAATCGCTATAGCGATACTCTACATATAAAGTATTACTGTAACCAAAATTTATTTTAGATGTTTTGAAGATAATTTGTTAGAATAAAATTTTTGGGTTAAATAATTAAAATTTGAAGATTTTATTTCATTTAAATCATCTGTCATAAGAAGTGTTCACTTCTTCCGATGTGGGATTGCCTTAGAAAATGGTCCTATTGGCGAAGAGAGGTAAAGGCTATTGGAAGGTCACCCGCGTGGGTTAACCCAGGTCAAGCCGAAATCTTTAATAGAGGGTTCTACCCCTTACAAGATCCTTATTCATTTTTTCAAGCCTAATTTTTGGTCCAAGCAGCCATTGCTCGCGAGAATACACAATCAGACAACGGGTCAGACAAGTTTTAGGGCCATGGGCCTATAAAGGTTGTCCACTTGCACACATTCAGGGAAAGAACGAACCCAAAAGAGTGGAGTGGCAAGGCCCATACCCCATTCTTGACACCCTCGTTTGGTCGCCGTAGAAATTGCTGGGTTGGATTAAGGAATGCACTATAACATAATATAGATGGAGAAAAGATAACATTAAATACAGTATTAAAATAATACGTAAATTTATATAATATTTGATAATATACAAAATAAGCATTAAATAATAGTTATTTAGTCTAAACCGCTGTTTGGTAAATAAATTATTTAATTATATTAATGTTGAATTAACAAAAATACCATCAATCAGTATTTGTTATGTTGATAATAATTTGATTTTATCAATTATGGGGTTATAATAGTAAATGTGTACAATAATATATTTGGGTTGGATTATAATATCACCTCTCTTGGTGGTATTAAAATACTTTCATAATACAAATCTATCGTAAAAAAAAATTATATGATAAATATACGATTAGTATATATTTTGAAATTAATACGAAATTAAATTTATCTACCAAATAAAGTATTAGACCCAATTAAATAAATAATAATACAATTCAATAATTAATCCACTCATAATTCGTCCACCAAATGAGCACGAATAAATGCTATGGAATTGCGCAAAACGAGTAAATGTATATATATAACTTGACCTCTTCATAAAATTCATGTTTTTTTTTTTAGTTTTATGTTATTTGTACAATGATTTTTGACTGATTCTTCAATTAATCATTTTCTCATATGAAAACGATATTTTTAATCCACTATTTTGAATGTGTTAACATAAAAGCATGCCTAGAAAACATGGTTTTAATGTTTTTATTTAAAATATCGTTTTGCAGAAAAGAAATACATTGATATAAGCAACATTAAATTAGAGATTAAGGTCAAAATCATTACACAAAAGGCTTGTTTGGTTGTCGTATTAGAAATAAATAGATTAGATAAAAATAATCTGGTCTATACAACACAAAATGACAAAAGACAAGATTAAATAGGGTATTAAAATAATACGTAATTTTATCTAATATTTGGTGATACACAACATAAACGTTGGATAATAATTATTTAATTCAATCAATTATTTGGTTAAAGAATGATTTTATCTTATTAATGTTAAATTAAAAAAAATACCCTCNAATCCATTACAAACTCTGTCATCAGGATAGAAACTGAAGACATTTTGATCATGTGTTGATGCTGTCGAAATTTAGACAAAAAATAATCATTTTAACTATTGGAATAAGCCGATTCAAGAATTTTTTTAAACAAAATCATTGGCTCATAATATTGTACCATCTCCAAATCCAAAACAGGGAATCAAGTTATCCTCATCAAACGCAGCTAAGGTTTTCCCAATAATAGAAATTGCTTGTTCGTAGGGGTTTAAACCATCTCCAATGTGATGTAAGCTTCGTCTTTTGAACGACCTTGCACCTATTTTCATCAATCCAAGTGCAACATGTTTCACTATAAAGTCCACAATCACAATGCAAATTGAAACTGTCAGATTAGGCATCAAGGCTTAACCTGTCCACTCGTTACTCTTAGTGAAATCAATACCAACAATGAGATTGGACGACTCAAGGCCAGCATGTGCCAGAGCCTCAGTCACCTGCAAAGAACAGGTTGTCACATATTTTGACTCTTCGTAATAGGTCAAATGCAAGTAATGAATGCCACCACGAAACAATCATAGGACTGAATAAAAAAATCCAAAAGAATGACTGAGGACCAAATATCATTATAATGTATGCCTACTGAACTACTAGTAATTAACAAAATCATAATTTAAAGAGTAAATATCGGTGACACCAACTTTAGATTGCCCCAATTATAGAGACATCTATTTGGGGTTTTTAAATCTCACCGAACCCATATGTGGTTCATATATGCAAATCAAACAACACCCATCGTTTTTGTTTTAAATTTATAATACCCATCTCATTATGGGCATTACCGACAAAAAGTGATCAAGCCAGGGAATGTTCCACATTAATAACTATATTACCCTCCTCCTCCTCTATCTTCTCTCTCAACGTGCCACTGCCAAAATTCACCATCATACCCATTACAACCCCAGTTGTGCCTCCATCCAACCATACCTCCAAATTTCAATAATATCCTATTGAAAGTAAGGAGAGGATCATAAGTCATAACAAGAAGCTGACTACATCACGATATTTTTTATACCAAAAAATTATCAAAATCATGCATAGAGTTTAAAAGTCCAAATTGTTCAATAATAGCACAAACTTTTCCTCCACAGTGTTTTATTATAAAAAATCCAACCAATAATAATAACTCTTAGTTATTTGATGAGGGTATGCCATATTTCATTTTGCAAACTGCATCAACTAACTCCTTCAAATTTTCCTTTCACCAAGCATTTTGTAAGAAGTTCAAAGTATGACTTCAACTAGTCATAGTGGGGCATGCGCAACAATCTCCAAAGCAACTATCAAGATTTTTTAGATAGTGAAGTATTAAGGAAAAATGATGCCAATAGACGTGTATAAAAAACATAGATATCTGCTTGATGGATCTTGCACTACGAGAATCGCTATGAGCTATTGCATATGATCGTACCTGCTCCAAGGAACTATAATTGTCAGCAATCCTTGAATACCTCCTGTCAAGCTTCCTTTGCGGTTCCTGGGGTCGACCACCATAATTTTGAGGAGGTGGGTTGTACTGTTGTGGTGGATAAGCCGGATAAACCTGCTTTGGATGGTTGTTTTGATTCTCCTGAGGATACAGCGATTGAGGATATTGGTATTGATTGAACGAAGACGAAGAAGTAGACCGAAAAGAAGAAGATTGCCTCCACCTATTCTCCCTTGAACTTCTGCCCCCCATCAAGTAAATTATCTGCAAAAATACAAATATTCTCAACAAACCCAACTTCTCTCGTTCATAACACAACTCATCAAATCAAACAAATCTTTCAAAATCAATCACCTGAAAAACCGGATACAACACCTCAGAGAAAAAACCCAAATTTCAACTTCTAAACTTGAATTTGCTGATTAAGCTTTCGCTTCCTTTAGACCAAAGTAAATTCTCAAAAAGTATATATATATATATATATATATATATATATATATATATATATATATATATTGCAATAATGTATGACCTTGAATTAGAGGTCTAACAAATAACCCACGCATGCAATAAAAATGGTCCTATATTCTCCATGCGTGAAACTCAATGAAAGCGAATATATAGACAACAGAGAGTAAGGAGACCAAAGATAAACTCCAAAATCACCGACCGCCACACAGGCCCTTATCGACTTAGTTTCTCTTCTGCGTCGCCGACATAATTTACATACGTGCACAAACAGAAACGTAAACGAGTCCATAACTACATACGTCATAAAAGAACTAACTCCAGTCAAAAACAATGTCCTCCTCCTTCCGCACCCGCACAGTTGCACTACTTTACTCGAAAATACCCAAATTCAGCAGTGAATAAAGCAGAACCGCCCGTAGTTCGAAGGCAAAATCACAAAATTAAAGCCGCATTGTTCCAGATCTAAAACCTTGAGTATTCTTTTCTTCCCTAATTCATCTCACTTTCATCCACAATAACAATGTAGAGATATATATGCAAGTGGAAGCATGTCTGAGACTTGAATCGATACACGAACAGGAGAGAGAGAGAGAGAGAGAGAGAGAGAGAGAGAGAGAGAGAGAGACAAACCTCGGTGTCGGAAAATAGATTCTCTGCTGCATTTTTCTTGCAGAAAATGCGTTCACACCTTGATTATGTTGCAGAAATTCAATGGCGGATCGACATGTTTAAAAGGATAGGGAGAAAATGGGATAAATCTCATTTTGGAAAAATATAAAAATTTTTAGTTTGCCCCTAATCCCTTAAAGAATAAAAAATTACACTGTGGTCTATCTTTTTATTTTTATTTAATCGTCAGTCTATTTTATGTTAAATTGCCCAATCATAAATTACAAAACAAATGGAAAATTAAAAAAAAACAAGATGATGTATTAAATTATAATATTTTTTATTCTTTAATGGGGTAAGATGGAAAAATTAATTATTTAAGGGATAAATTAAAAAATTGTATATCTTTTAGGAGCAAAATAAAATTTCTCCAAAAAAATGATAACTTTTTGAAGTGCCCTTTTTTTGAAAGGCTGGCACATGCAAGTTTTCTCGCCGGAATGATTAGGATCGAGATTCAGATTTGTGAGATGTAAACACGTTAGCAAGAGGATATAATCTGTAATAATGACAAATATTTGTAATTAGGTTAACGGTTGGTGAAGTCGATTAGTGTTTTTTTTTTTTTCTTAGCAGTGGTATTGTACGTGGACTTAAAAAGTAGACTTGATAATCAGTATTTATTGGAACCTATTATCTATTCAATAGTTGAGATTATCAAATTTAATTTTTAAATTCACCTAACATTATTCTTTTTTTTTTTATGTACATTAAAAAATAAAACATGGATTATTTAAACCCTCTAGTAAAAGAAATACAAAAGAGGTCACTCAAAATGAACAAACCTAACACAGACGATGGGTTTTCAAAAAACACAAAAAGATCTGATTGATGGCTTCCCGGGCTTGCCATCTTATCAATGCAAAAATTCCCTTATCTCAAAGTATGGAGAATGGAAGTATTAGTCAGTCTCATAATATACTTGCAATTAGCGTTTTAATCTAAGTTTAAATATTATCATTTCTCTTGTAATTGTGGATGAGAAAAAAATAGGAGTTAAATTACTTCTTTTAAATATTATTTCATTTTTTTTATCATTATTATTTTTTTAAATAGTGAAAGAGAGAATGGATGAGAAGAGAGAAGAGGAGATAAAATATTATAAAAAAAATTTACAAATCGCTATAGCGATACTCTACATATAAAGTATTACTGTAACCAAAATTTATTTTAGATGTTTTGAAGATAATTTGTTAGAATAAAATTTTTGGGTTAAATAATTAAAATTTGAAGATTTTATTTCCTTTAAATCATCTGTCATAAGAAGTGTTCACTTCTTCCGATGTGGGATTGCCTTAGGAAATGATCCTATTGACGAAGAGAGGTAAAGGCTACTAGGGGATCACCCGCGTGGGTTAACCCAGGTCAAGCCGAAATCTTTAGTAGAGGATTCTACCCCTTACAAGATCCTTATTCATTTTTTCAAGCCTAATTTTTGGTCCAAGCAGCATTGCTCGCGAGAATACACAATCAGACAACGGGTCAGACAAGTTTTAGGGCCATGGGCCTATAAAGGTTGTCCACTTGCACACATTCAGGGAAAGAACGAACCCAAAAGAGTGGAGTGGCAAGGCCCATACCCCATTCTTGACACCCTCGTTTGGTCGCCGTAGAAATTGCTGGGTTGGATTAAGGAATGCACTATAACATAATATAGATGGAGAAAAGATAACATTAAATACAGTATTAAAATAATACGTAAATTTATATAATATTTGATAATATACAAAATAAGCATTAAATAATAGTTATTTAGTCTAAACCGCTGTTTGGTAAATAAATTATTTAATTATATTAATGTTGAATTAACAAAAATACCATCAATCAGTATTTGTTATGTTGATAATAATTTGATTTTATCAATTATGGGGTTATAATAGTAAATGTGTACAATAATATATTTGGGTTGGATTATAATATCGCCTCTCTTGGTGGTATTAAAATACTTTCATAATACAAATCTATCGTAAAAAAAAAATTATATGATAAATATACGATTAGTATATATTTTGAAATTAATACGAAATTAAATTTGTCTACCAAATAAAGTATTAGACCCAATTAAATAAATAATAATACAATTCAATAATTAATCCACTCATAATACGTCCACCAAATGAGCACGAATAAATGCTATGGAATTGCGCAAAACGAGTAAATGTATATATATAACTTGACCTCTTCATAAAATTCATGTTTTTTTTTTTAGTTTTATGTTATGTGTACAATGATTTTTGACTGATTCTTCAATTAATCATTTTCTCATATGAAAACGATATTTTTAATCCACTATTTTTAATGTGTTAACATAAAAGCATGCCTAGAAAACATGGTTTTAATGTTTTTATTTAAAATATCGTTTTGCATAAAAGAAATACATTGATATAAGCAACATTAAATTAGAGATTAAGGTCAAAATTATTACACAAAAGGCTTGTTTGGTTGCCGTATTAGAAATAAATAGATTAGATAAAAATAATCTGGTCTATACAATACAAAATGACAAAAGACAAGATTAAATAGGGTATTAAAATAATACATAATTTTATTTAATATTTGGTGATACACAAAATAAACGTTGGATAGTAATTATTTAATTCAATCAATTGTTTGGTTAAAAAATTATTTTATCTTATTAATGTTAAATTAAAAAAAATACCCTAAATCAATATTTGTTACATTAATGACAGTTTAATTTTATCAGTTGAGGGGTTATAATGATAAATGTGTAAAATAATACGTGTGAGTTGGATTATAATATCATCTATTTTTATGGTATTAAAATATCTCCATAATACATGTCTAACGTTTAAAAAATATATAATAAATATACGTTTTTAAAATTAATACGATATCAAATTTACTTACTAAACAAAATATTAGGCCCGATTAAATAAAAAAATAGTACATTATAATATTTAATTCCCTCATAATACTTCTACTAAATTTGCCCAAAATGAATAAAAGTTTAGTATGATAATTGATTCCATATAACAACAGTTATAAGGTTGTTAATTTTACATGTTAGTATGATATAACCAATTAACAGTATTAACAAATAGATCAGATTAGTGTTACTCAAGAAAGCTCCTTAATCAGTGTTATAAAAGAAAATACAAATTTCTCTTATTTTTTTTTCTCTAGTATTGGTTAAAAGTTCAATTAGGATAATAGATAATAGAGAATAGAGAATATAAGGGATTAGTCTAAAATATTTCACTCCAACCCCAAAGGGTCACTTATGTAATAATAAGAATGAATTATAAATTTAAACGTTTTGAATTTGAATGACCAAGTTATAAGAGATTTATTTTTCACGAATTCATTTGTCCTAACGTGAATGATCTGTTTTTAACCGAATTAGGGAGGAGAATAATCAAGGTCGGACTAGATAGAGGAATTGACCCGAACACCCTTGACTATTTACTAATAAAATATTTCAGTCTCTAAAAAAAAATCTCTCTAAAATAGAGAATGCAAATGTTCTCATTAGACGACATTCACCGTGTCCAAAAGATAAAAGACAACTAGCAATTCATCAAAGGTCCTCCAGTTTACCCAAAAAATAGAAAAGTGGCCCTCCAAGTTGGGAAGCATTGTATTCCTACAACCCCCACCGGCCCGGTCGCAAGAAAATTCGTCTTTTAATAGTGGGCAAATTATTCCTCAACTATTATTGATAGTTTTTCATATTATTCCTCAACTATCATTCATATTTATCATATTATACATTTAAATATGTTATTTATTTCACATTACACCAATTATTAACGTTTATTATAAATTTAATCAAAAATTATCTGTTTTTTCTTACTTTTCCTCAAACACATTAACAATTTTTATCAAAACGAATACTTCCATTTAGGAAAATGAAAAATTATGAATAATTCAACAGTTCTAGGAATAAAGTAAAATTAAGTGCATAGTTCAGGGGTCCAAATGTCATTTACCCTAACACACAGCAGAACATTTCCATTTTGAATAGTATTATTAGATACTATAAAAAACTAATATAGTTTATTGTCTTACTAATATGTCAAGCCATAAAGTTTCAATAAAGAAGTCTAAAGGTAACAATTTTATCAATAATATTATTTAGACTTATTTTTTTGACTTAATCTATTATAATTGTTAATTGTGAATTCTACTAATAATTATAAATAATTAGATCAATAAATTAAATAAATAAATTAAATCTAAATAATATCACACATAAATTTCTTACACTACTCTTCCATTCTTCACTATCACTTCACTCCGGGATAAGAGACTAATCCGACGCTGCTCACCCATGCTCGAGTCCATCTAATCAGCACCCGCTATATAAGAAGGCATCGACGAACGAGAAAAGCTCGAAAAAACCTGCCCCAGCTCAGCTCTTCCCAACACCAGAACGGTGTTCAACGCGGTCGCTGGCTACAAAGGCATTTCAACGGTCTGTCCACAAGAGCTGTCTTCCTCTTCTAACAAACACGCAACACACACACACACACACACACTATTGCTATATATATATATATATTCACGCGTACATGTATTTCCAAAAGTTCTCAGGAGAAGAGAATCAAATTGGACTTACTAGCAGCAGTACTTGGATTCGTTGCTTGGACGTTACTGAATGGATCGGAAACTAGGGTTTTAACACCATGAGCTAAACCGTAGTGACGACTCTCTCAGAGTTCGACCTCAGAATGAAGCTGAACCGCGAGATTGTTCGTTCCACGAAGCTGTTCAAGTACGNTTGCTTGGACGTTACTGAATGGATCGGAAACTAGGGTTTTAACACCATGAGCTAAACAGTAGTGACGACTCTCTCAGAGTTCGACCTCAGAATGAAGCTGAACCGCGAGATTGTTCGTTCCACGAAGCTGTTCAAGTACGTTTTGCTTGGATTAATTGCTTTGCTCGGATTGATTTGCCTGTATAACGGTTCAGTGTTCGCTCCTCGTCTGCCGCGAGCCGACGACGCTACCAACTTAGACGACGGTACTGATCCGGCCATCGGAAGTTTTCTTCACAAGCGGGACTACTTCGATGAGTTGTTTGAAGACCAAGAGCACAATCCCGAAGTNCTCCTCGTCTGCCGCGAGCCGACGACGCTACCAACTTAGACGACGGTACTGATCCGGTCATCGGAAGTTTTCTTCACAAGCGGGACTACTTCGATGAGTTGTTTGAAGACCAAGAGCACAATCCCGAAGGNAATCAATCACCTGAAAAACCGGATACAACACCTCAGAGAAAAAACCCAAATTTCAACTTCTAAACTTGAATTTGCTGATTAAGCTTTCGCTTCCTTTAGACCAAAGTAAATTCTCAAAAAGTATATATATATATATATATATATATATATATATATATATATATATATATATTGCAATAATGTATGACCTTGAATTAGAGGTCTAACAAATAACCCACGCATGCAATAAAAATGGTCCTATATTCTCCATGCGTGAAACTCAATGAAAGCGAATATATAGACAACAGAGAGTAAGGAGACCAAAGATAAACTCCAAAATCACCGACCGCCACACAGGCCCTTATCGACTTAGTTTCTCTTCTGCGTCGCCGACATAATTTACATACGTGCACAAACAGAAACGTAAACGAGTCCATAACTACATACGTCATAAAAGAACTAACTCCAGTCAAAAACAATGTCCTCCTCCTTCCGCACCCGCACAGTTGCACTACTTTACTCGAAAATACCCAAATTCAGCAGTGAATAAAGCAGAACCGCCCGTAGTTCGAAGGCAAAATCACAAAATTAAAGCCGCATTGTTCCAGATCTAAAACCTTGAGTATTCTTTTCTTCCCTAATTCATCTCACTTTCATCCACAATAACAATGTAGAGATATATATGCAAGTGGAAGCATGTCTGAGACTTGAATCGATACACGAACAGGAGAGAGAGAGAGAGAGAGAGAGAGAGAGAGAGAGAGAGAGAGAGACAAACCTCGGTGTCGGAAAATAGATTCTCTGCTGCATTTTTCTTGCAGAAAATGCGTTCACACCTTGATTATGTTGCAGAAATTCAATGGCGGATCGACATGTTTAAAAGGATAGGGAGAAAATGGGATAAATCTCATTTTGCCTCCTGAAAAATATAAAAATTTTTAGTTTGTCCTTAATCCCTTAAAGAATAAAAAATTACACTGTGGTCTATCTTTTTATTTTTATTTAATCGTCAGTCTATTTTATGTTAAATTGCCCAATCATAAATTACAAAACAAATGGAAAATTAAAAAAAAACAAGATGATGTATTAAATTATAATATTTTTTATTCTTTAATGGGGTAAGATGGAAAAATTAATTATTTAAGGGATAAATTAAAAAATTGTATATCTTTTAGGAGCAAAATAAAATTTCTCCAAAAAAATGATAACTTTTTGAAGTGCCCTTTTTTTGAAAGGCTGGCACATGCAAGTTTTCTCGCCGGAATGATTAGGATCGAGATTCAGATTTGTGAGATGTAAACACGTTAGCAAGAGGATATAATCTGTAATAATGACAAATATTTGTAATTAGGTTAACGGTTGGTGAAGTCGATTAGTGTTTTTTTTTTTTTCTTAGCAGTGGTATTGTACGTGGACTTAAAAAGTAGACTTGATAATCAGTATTTATCGNTTTTTTTTTTTTTTTCTTAGCAGTGGTATTGTACGTGGACTTAAAAAGTAGACTTGATAATCAGTATTTATCGGAACCTATTATCTATTCAATAGTTGAGATTATCAAATTTAATTTTTAAATTCACCTAACATTATTCTTTTTTTTTTTATGTACATTAGAAAATAAAACATGAATTATTTAAACCCTCTAGTAAAAGAAATACAAAAGAGGTCACTCAAAATGAACAAACCTAACACAGACGATGGGTTTTCAAAAAACACAAAAAGATCTGATTGATGGCTTCCCGGGCTTGCCATCTTATCAATGCAAAAATTCCCTTATCTCAAAGTATGGAGAATGGAAG
This sequence comes from Ilex paraguariensis, assembly GCA_963454935.2. Lineage (NCBI taxonomy): Eukaryota > Viridiplantae > Streptophyta > Magnoliopsida > Aquifoliales > Aquifoliaceae > Ilex > Ilex paraguariensis. The sequence goes on along the minus strand of CAUOFW020007724.1, from coordinate 1,239,675 downwards.
TATTAGTCAGTCTCATAATATACTTGCAATTAGCGTTTTAATCTAAGTTTAAATATTATCATTTCTCTTGTAATTGTGGATGAGAAAAAAATAGGAGTTAAATTACTTCTTTTAAATATTATTTCATTTTTTTTATCATTATTATTTTTTTAAATAGTGAAAGAGAGAATGGATGAGAAGAGAGAAGAGGAGATAAAATATTATAAAAAAAATTTACAAATCGCTATAGCGATACTCTACATATAAAGTATTACTGTAACCAAAATTTATTTTAGATGTTTTGAAGATAATTTGTTAGAATAAAATTTTTGGGTTAAATAATTAAAATTTGAAGATTTTATTTCCTTTAAATCATCTGTCATAAGAAGTGTTCACTTCTTCCGATGTGGGATTGCCTTAGGAAATGATCCTATTGACGAAGAGAGGTAAAGGCTACTAGGGGATCACCCGCGTGGGTTAACCCAGGTCAAGCCGAAATCTTTAGTAGAGGATTCTACCCCTTACAAGATCCTTATTCATTTTTTCAAGCCTAATTTTTGGTCCAAGCAGCATTGCTCGCGAGAATACACAATCAGACAACGGGTCAGACAAGTTTTAGGGCCATGGGCCTATAAAGGTTGTCCACTTGCACACATTCAGGGAAAGAACGAACCCAAAAGAGTGGAGTGGCAAGGCCCATACCCCATTCTTGACACCCTCGTTTGGTCGCCGTAGAAATTGCTGGGTTGGATTAAGGAATGCACTATAACATAATATAGATGGAGAAAAGATAACATTAAATACAGTATTAAAATAATACGTAAATTTATATAATATTTGATAATATACAAAATAAGCATTAAATAATAGTTATTTAGTCTAAACCGCTGTTTGGTAAATAAATTATTTAATTATATTAATGTTGAATTAACAAAAATACCATCAATCAGTATTTGTTATGTTGATAATAATTTGACTCTATCAATTATGGGGTTATAATAGTAAATGTGTACAATAATATATTTGGGTTGGATTATAATATCGCCTCTCTTGGTGGTATTAAAATACTTTCATAATACAAATCTATCGTAAAAAAAAAATTATATGATAAATATACGATTAGTATATATTTTGAAATTAATACGAAATTAAATTTATCTACCAAATAAAGTATTAGACCCAATTAAATAAATAATAATACAATTCAATAATTAATCCACTCATAATTCGTCCACCAAATGAGCACGAATAAATGCTATGGAATTGCGCAAAACGAGTAAATGTATATATATAACTTGACCTCTTCATAAAATTCATGTTTTTTTTTTTAGTTTTATGTTATGTGTACAATGATTTTTGACTGATTCTTCAATTAATCATTTTCTCATATGAAAACGATATTTTTAATCCACTATTTTTAATGTGTTAACATAAAAGCATGCCTAGAAAACATGGTTTTAATGTTTTTATTTAAAATATCGTTTTGCATAAAAGAAATACATTGATATAAGCAACATTAAATTAGAGATTAAGGTCAAAATTATTACACAAAAGGCTTGTTTGGTTGCCGTATTAGAAATAAATAGATTAGATAAAAATAATCTGGTCTATACAATACAAAATGACAAAAGACAAGATTAAATAGGGTATTAAAATAATACATAATTTTATTTAATATTTGGTGATACACAAAATAAACGTTGGATAGTAATTATTTAATTCAATCAATTGTTTGGTTAAAAAATTATTTTATCTTATTAATGTTAAATTAAAAAAAATACCCTAAATCAATATTTGTTACATTAATGACAGTTTAATTTTATCAGTTGAGGGGTTATAATGATAAATGTGTAAAATAATACGTGTGAGTTGGATTATAATATCATCTATTTTTATGGTATTAAAATATCTCCATAATACATGTCTAACGTTTAAAAAATATATAATAAATATACGTTTTTAAAATTAATACGATATCAAATTTACTTACTAAACAAAATATTAGGCCCGATTAAATAAAAAAATAGTACATTATAATATTTAATTCCCTCATAATACTTCTACTAAATTTGCCCAAAATGAATAAAAGTTTAGTATGATAATTGATTCCATATAACAACAGTTATAAGGTTGTTAATTTTACATGTTAGTATGATATAACCAATTAACAGTATTAACAAATAGATCAGATTAGTGTTACTCAAGAAAGCTCCTTAATCAGTGTTATAAAAGAAAATACAAATTTCTCTTATTTTTTTTTCTCTAGTATTGGTTAAAAGTTCAATTAGGATAATAGAGAATAGAGAATATAAGGGATTAGTCTAAAATATTTCACTCCAACCCCAAAGGGTCACTTATGTAATAATAAGAATGAATTATAAATTTAAACGTTTTGAATTCGAATGACTAAGTTATAAGAGATTTATTTTTCACGAATTCATTTGTCCTAACGTGAATGATCTATTTTTAACCGAATTAGGGAGGAGAATAATCATGGTCGGACTAGATAGAAGAATTGACTCGAACACCCTTGACTATTTACTAATAAAATATTTCAGTCTCTAAAAAAAAATCTCTCTAAAATAGAGAATGCAAATGTTCTCATTAGACGACATTCACCGTGTCCAAAAGATAAAAGACAACTAGCAATTCATCAAAGGTCCTCCAGTTTACCCAAAAAATAGAAAAGTGGGCCTCCAAGTTGGGAAGCATTGTATTCCTACAACCCCCACCGGCCCCGTCGGAAGAAAATTCGTCTTTTAATAGTGGGCAAATTACGTTTCGACTTCCTCAACTATTATTCATAGTTTTTCATATTATTCCTCAACTATCATTCATATTTATCATATTATACATTTAAATATGTTATTTATTTCACATTACACCAATTATTAACGTTTATTATAAATTTAATCAAAAATTATCTGTTTTTTCTTACTTTTCCTCAAACACATTAACAATTTTTATCAAAACGAATACTTCCATTTAGGAAAATGAAAAATTATGAATAATTCAACAGTTCTAGGAATAAAGTAAAATTAAGTGCATAGTTCAGGGGTCCAAATGTCATTTACCCTAACACACAGCAGAATATTTCCATTTTGAATAGTATTATTAGATACTATAAAAAACTAATATAGTTTATTGTCTTACTAATATGTCAAGCCATAAAGTTTCAATAAAGAAGTCTAAAGGTAACAATTTTATCAATAATATTATTTAGACTTATTTTTTTGACTTAATCTATTATAATTGTTAATTGTGAATTCTACTAATAATTATAAATAATTAGATCAATAAATTAAATAAATAAATTAAATCTAAATAATATCACACATAAATTTCTTACACTACTCTTCCATTCTTCACTATCACTTCACTCCGGGATAAGAGACTAATCCGACGCTGCTCACCCATGCTCGAGTCCATCTAATCAGCACCCGCTATATAAGAAGGCATCGACGAACGAGAAAAGCTCGAAAAAACCTGCCCCAGCTCAGCTCTTCCCAACACCAGAACGGTGTTCAACGCGGTCGCTGGCTACAAAGGCATTTCAACGGTCTGTCCACAAGAGCTGTCTTCCTCTTCTAACAAACACGCAACACACACACTATAGCTATATATATATATATATATATTCACGCGTACATGTATTTCCAAAAGTTCTCAGGAGAAGAGAATCAAATTGGACTTACTAGCAGCAGTACTTGGATTCGTTGCTTGGACGTTACTGAATGGATCGGAAACTAGGGTTTTAACACCATGAGCTAAACCGTAGTGACGACTCTCTCAGAGTTCGACCTCAGAATGAAGCTGAACCGCGAGATTGTTCGTTCCACGAAGCTGTTCAAGTACGTTTTGCTTGGATTAATTGCTTTGCTCGGATTGATTTGCCTGTATAACGGTTCAGTGTTCGCTCCTCGTCTGCCGCGAGCCGACGACGCTACCAACTTAGACGACGGTACTGATCCGGTCATCGGAAGTTTTCTTCACAAGCGGGACTACTTCGATGAGTTGTTTGAAGACCAAGAGCACAATCCCGAAGGCCCTAAATCCATACCAGTATGTGCAAATTTGAATTTTACGGCTTCAATTCTCTTAATGACTCTCTTTATTGAAGTTCACTTCTTGTTTTGATTTGGTGACTGGTTCTTTTCTTGATATTACAGATATGTGATAGGAGATACTCGGAATTGATACCGTGTTTGGATAGAAATCTGATTTATCAGTTAAAATTGAAGCCTAATTTGACTCTAATGGAGCATTATGAGCGGCATTGTCCATCTCCCGAACGGCGCTACAATTGCCTTATTCCACCTCCAGTTGCTTACAAGGTTAGTGATTGTTATTAACTCCACTCTGTTTATTTGTGAAGAAGATATACTAAAATTAAAGATCTGAATCTTGAATTTTGGATTATTATTACTTGATGCCAAAGAAGATAAATCTCTTAAATTAACTAAACCTCATATAACTTAATGGCTTAGTTTGAAATCAGTCAATATATTTCCTTCCCTTTTTTTTTTACCTGTTTTTTCGGTGTTCCCTGGGAGTTATATACCAAAATTTTGTTTTGAATTAAATACTTTTGAATCCAACGAGGTTTTTGTAAGAATACCAGATCCCAATTAGATGGCCTGCGAGTAGGGATGAAGTTTGGAAAGCAAACATACCACATACACATCTTGCACTAGAGAAATCAGATCAGAATTGGATGGTTGTGGATAGCGATAAAATAAAGTTTCCTGGCGGGGGAACACATTTTCATGATGGAGCTGATAAGTACATTTCTGCTATTGCTGGGGTATGTGATGTTGACTTGGACCATTTAAGCTGTCATTTGCTTCATTTTGTTCCTTCTTACCTTGACTGTTCGATTGCTGTACTTGTATAGATGCTTAAGTTTCCTGGTGATAAACTCAACAATGCTGGAAATATTCGCAATGTACTCGATGTGGGCTGTGGGGTTGCAAGTTTTGGGGCGTATCTTCTTCCTCTCGACATAATAGCTATGTCAATTGCACCTAATGATGTGCATGAGAATCAAATACAGTTTGCACTTGAGAGGGGGATCCCATCTACTTTGGGTGTCTTGGGGACCAAAAGACTACCTTATCCGAGTAGATCATTTGAACTAGCTCATTGTTCTCGTTGTAGGATTGATTGGCTTCAGAGAGATGGGATTCTTTTATTAGAACTGGACAGATTACTTAGACCAGGAGGTTATTTTGTTTACTCGTCACCAGAAGCTTATGCTCATGATGCGGAGAATAGAAGAATTTGGAATGCCATGTATGACTTTCTAAAAAGGATGTGCTGGAGAGTTGTTTCAAGGAGAGACCAGACTGTCATATGGGCCAAATCACTGAGTAATAGCTGTTACTCAAAGAGAGATCCTGGGACCCATCCTCCCTTATGCAGCTCCAATGATGATCCAGATGCAACTTGGAATGTGCTCATGAAGGCATGCATCACCCCATACTCGACAAGTAAGTGGCATTTGTAACAGGAGATACTTTCTTCATTTATATTGCCAAAAAGAATAGTTAATGGCAATTTGGTCTTTCTAATGGCTGGCAAGACTTTTAGGTCTATTTTGTCACGTTTAGAGACTCAAGTTTGTTACTTTTGTCAGTATGATGAGCACATCGGCTCTTTATGCATTGGGAAGGTTATGGCTTCACTCTCTGAGGATTTGGGGTCACAAGTTCACAGTTCTAAACTCCTTGTGAACTACCCAAAACACCTAGAAAGCCCTATACCCCACCTCAAAGATGACAAAAATATGTTCAAGCTGCCGCTAGGTGCCAGGGTCCAAGGAATTTGGACATTATAGTAGTACTACATATAGCCTAACCTTGGTAAACAACTAAATATATGACATCACTTGAAAGAATTTCCACCCGTGGAACCATGTACAGGGAACAAGTAGCCGTGGTGCCCTTTCTCAACAGAGTTATGCTTGGTTCCTAAAAGAGATACAGTTTTAAAAAGCATAAACCTGTAATTGCAGTTTTTCAGAAGATATAAATATAAGGGCACTTGGCAGGTATACTGTATACATACGTTGGGACACGAGAGGAGTGATCACGTCATTATAGTTGACTAAATTGGTTAAGAAAAAGGTGATATTCTTATACGAAATGGAGGCCGTATAGTGTTTGAACCTAATAATCGGGTTGTTGGGAGGAATGGACTAGGTAAATACCTAATCTTTAGCTTTCTCACTCGTTTTTAAGACCGACATAATCTTATTCATTGCTCACTTTGTCTACAATCCGAGTCCTCATGATTCACAGCCTGAGGTTTTGCCACGGATTGAAGCAAAAATCCCTTATTCTGATGCAAGTCACTACAGAGTGAAAATAATGACCTCGCGGTTTGCTAGTTTCTAGACCACATTTTTGTAAGGCTAGTCAGATGGCATGGGTTATGAACATGGAAAAAGGGGAAATAAGAAGGAAAAGGTGGTGCTGATTGGTGAAGATCATAGTAATACATAGTACTAATATTACGTGGAGTGAAGCTTGTTGCCATGGTCCTTTTACTTAATTTTTCTATCTTCCTGATAAATATGGTTCAGAATGNGAAAAGGTGGTGCTGATTGGTGAAGATCATAGTAATACATAGTACTAATATTACGTGAAGTGAAGCTTGTTGCCATGGTCCTTTTACTTAATTTTTCTATCTTCCTGATAAATATGGTTCAGAATGACATATTTGATTTGTTGCTGGATGTGTCTCTTTATTTTTTATGCAATGAGAAAGTATAATTGTGAAGAAAATAAATTGACAAAAAAGGATTAGTATTTGAGAGATAGTGTGAGAGGATAAGAATTTTCATTTAATGGATGTTATATTGAGTCACTCTTAAAAGCTTGGGGGCTCAAATTGATATTCATTTGGAAGTGATGTTCGTGCAACGGTTTAGAATGTTTCTGTTGGATGACTTAATCCGGGTGCCCACAGATACTAGCATTCACAGTGCTGTTGTTGTAATATATTTTTTTGGTGGCGGTGATTAGATTTCTCTTCATTATTGTCTTGCCCCTATCCTTGTCATCATCATATCGTCACTATCATGATCATTTTTTTCACATAAGTGTCCCTTCTTTGACAAAACAGAGATGCACAAGGGAAAAGGGAGTGGGTTAGAGTCTTGGCCGCAAAGGCTTACAGCAGCACCACCTCGCCTTGAAGAAATTGGTATCAGTCCGGATGAATTTCGAGAAGACACTGTAAGTATCTTGAATTACAGCGATGAAAGTGTCTACTTGCCACGTTGTTACCACTTTTTGATTTAAAGTTGTCTTTTAGTCACTAACAGATTCATGTGATGCAGATCTTATGGCATTACAGAGTGATTGAGTACTGGAAGCAGATGAAGTCTGTTTTACAGAAGAACTCCTTCAGAAATGTAATGGATATGAATGCAAATCTTGGTGGGTTTGCAGCTGCTTTAAAAGATAAAGATGTTTGGGTGATGAACGTTGCTCCCATCAATGCGTCTTCCAGATTGAAGATAATTTATGATCGAGGCTTGATTGGAACAGTTCACGACTGGTAAGCATTTAATCTCAATGATGCATTCCATGGCTTCATGTTTGACTCTATANTGATCGAGGCTTGATTGGAACAGTTCACGACTGGTAAGCATTTAATCTCAATGATGCCCCATGGCTTCATGTTTGACTCTATGTGATAGATGATATAAATTTATGTTTTTATGCAATAAATAGGCTGAGTAGGATTTTGGATCTAGCTTTACTGGATTTGTTTTGGCTGTGTTAGTTTTGGACTTGGTGTTTGGTGAATATTGGATAGTTTGCTTTAGTGGTGGTGTATGTTTTTCTGGTGGGCTTGTTCACAAAGATTAAATTCTGTGCTTAGATTCAAGGAATTGTGACAACACTCTCTATGATAATGTTGAAATTGTAGGTAGAGGAGGCAATTTAATTACTTTCACCATTTCTGGTATTTGGAATAATTCGTTGTGTAAGTGGTTAGAGAGGAGCCTAGCTACTACTAGTACTTTCCTTTTTGTTCTTATTGTTTTCCCTCTGGTTCTGGGGGTGTGAATGGAAATTGCTTTGCTACTTTGAAGAAGGGTATGCGATGTGCAAAGACAGTGAAGCTTGTTGTTTAAGCTGAAAAAGTTCATAAATGCCTTTATTTCAATCTCTTGCATTGCATAACTTGATTTCATTATTTCATACTTCAGCATTTGGGAAACAGTCTTTGTTGTACATAAAGTACATCTACATATTTAACAAGCAGTTCAATAATGAAGTAGCAAGTCACTTTTTTCGTCTCCTATGCTTTTCTAGAAATAATCACGAAATTTCGTTATATTAATTGTATTTTGGCCTCTTGTCTCAAATCATTGGAAAGCCACCATTATGTATGACTTGTTGACAGCTGTAACGTGCCTTGGCTGCTGTTTTTTGGGATTATGTAAATGGTACTCAAGGGATCAAAACTTGCAAAGTTAAGCAAGGGAGAAGCACAAAATACAAGATGGGATCGTTGTAGATGTGAAGTCAACATGGTGGTAGTGAAGTCATGTGAGGCTTGTCGATGGGCAAACAACTGTGTATTTGATACCATGGATCTTGTGTTCTCCTCATGAGTCATGACATGATACCCAAAAATGAAGAAGCATTTGGACAAATTAAGTGTTTGTGCCTCTGACATAGATATGGACTGTAGCACCACAACTGGTTTTTATTCCTGTTATTTTGTTCTAACAACTAATGTATATACAGGTGTGAATCATTTTCTACATACCCACGCACCTATGACCTTCTTCATGCATGGACAGTCCTGTCAGAGATTGAGCGTGGCTGTAGCACAGAAGATCTGCTGATTGAAATGGATCGTANAACAACTAATGTATATACAGGTGTGAATCATTTTCTACATACCCACGCACCTATGACGTTCTTCATGCATGGACAGTCCTGTCAGAGATTGAGCGTGGCTGTAGCACAGAAGATCTGCTGATTGAAATGGATCGTGTGCTACGGCCAGAAGGGTTTGTCATCATAAGAGACAAACCTACTGTCATAAACCATGTCCGAAAATTCTTGGCTGCCTTGAGATGGGATGGTTGGATATCAGAAGTAGAACCAAAGACCGATGTGCTCTCGTCAAAAGAAGAAAGAGTTTTGATTGCAAGGAAGAGACAGTGGGAGGAGGGAGTTCCAATACTGTGAATCTGCTTTCTTGATTGGGTATATGCTTATTTTAAATCTTATAATTGCGTCCATTTGCACCTTTCAATCTTGCATAAGCTTTACATGTTTGTATATATTTTGAATCAATCACTAAAATGACACCAGTGAATGTTTTGACAATATTGCATGCTTCAGGTTTAACTACACTATTGCATGCTTTGAACAGGCGCCACCACAGCTGTAATTTGGAAGCCCTTTACAGGAATAAGGAAAAAGACGGAACTGGACCCAGTTGCAGCTTCAATTGCCTGAAACCATATAGAGATACAACGAGCCTGTTTAAAGTGCAGCCATATAGAGATACATCTGTTAACAATCACCACCGAAGCAAGCTAAGGTTTTCACACATTATTAGTGGATCTGTATGTATTTAGATGTACTTTTCATGAGATTAATTTTGCCTTGAAGGGTAGCATGGCATTTTCCCAAACTTCATTTTTCCCTTAATTTCGACCATCCACGGTGCACTCGTAAGAGTTCCCTGTACTGTGCTTTTGGCAAAACAGAGAACTGCCACTGAAGCTTGTCATGTTCAAGTTGTAGTTTTGATAGTGGATTATTCTTCTGAAAATCTTTTTCTACATTTGAAGCCAGGTAAAAAAAACCTGCAATCGCCTAATTGGTTGTTATATGGTTCTTTGTGACGGTGTAGTTTTGCAGAGTTCGCCCTATTCAATGGTTTCAAGTTGAGGGAAACTCATGTATCGTAATGTGCTTCCTGATTCAAAGCTATCAATAACCAGCTTCCTTTTGCCCTTATTGCAGCATATGCAGGGCTGCAAAATAAAGGAATCCAGTTCCTCAGCAGAAGAACTAGCTAAAAGATTCCAATATCCTTTTTTCTGTACCAAGAAATTGTTTTACATGGATTTCTTCCATCACAACCATTGAATAGGNTCAGCAGAAGAACTAGCTAAAAGATTCCAATATCCTTTTTTCTGTACCAAGAAATTGGTTTACATGGATTTCTTCCATCACAATCATTGAATAGANTGGGTATATGCTTATTTTAAATCTTATAATTGCGTCCATTTGCACCTTTCAATCTTGCATAAGCTTTACGTGTTTGTATATATTTTGAATCAATCACTAAAATGACACCAGTGAATGTTTTGACAATATTGCATGCTTCAGGTTTAACTACACTATTGCATGCTTTGAACAGGCGCCACCACAGCTGTAATTTGGAAGCCCTTTACAGGAATAAGGAAAAAGACGGAACTGGACCCAGTTGCAGCTTCAATTGCCTGAAACCATATAGAGATACAACGAGCCTGTTTAAAGTGCAGCCATATAGAGATACATCTGTTAACAATCACCACCGAAGCAAGCTAAGGTTTTCACACATTATTAGTGGATCTGTATGTATTTAGATGTACTTTTCATGAGATTAATTTTGCCTTGAAGGGTAGCATGGCATTTTCCCAAACTTCATTTTTCCCTTAATTTCGACCATCCACGGTGCACTCGTAAGAGTTCCCTGTACTGTGCTTTTGGCAAAACAGAGAACTGCCACTGAAGCTTGTCATGTTCAAGTTGTAGTTTTGATAGTGGATTATTCTTCTGAAAATCTTTTTCTACATTTGAAGCCAGGTAAAAAAAACCTGCAATCGCCTAATTGGTTGTTATATGGTTCTTTGTGACGGTGTAGTTTTGCAGAGTTCGCCCTATTCAATGGTTTCAAGTTGAGGGAAACTCATGTATCGTAATGTGCTTCCTGATTCAAAGCTATCAATAACCAGCTTCCTTTTGCCCTTATTGCAGCATATGCAGGGCTGCAAAATAAAGGAATCCAGTTCCTCAGCAGAAGAACTAGCTAAAAGATTCCAATATCCTTTTTTCTGTACCAAGAAATTGGTTTACATGGATTTCTTCCATCACAATCATTGAATAGGTAGTAAATTTCAATAAATATTGGGATGTACAGTTAAATCAATGACAGTAATGTTAAGAGTCAATAAAAGTTGTCAATATTTTTTGTCCAAGTAACATTGCTATTCGGTTTCCTCCAATGCTAGATCACTTGGTGTATATTAGTGGAGATTTGCTTCTTTTTCTTTTTTGATATTTAAAAAAAAGGAAAGGGTNATAGTAAATTTCAATAAATATTGGGATGTACAGTTAAATCAATGACAGTAATGTTAAGAGTCAATAAAAGTTGTCAATATTTTTTGTCCAAGTAACATTGCTATTCGGTTTCCTTCAATGCTAGATCACTTGGTGTATATTAGTGGAGATTTGCTTCTTTTTTTTTTTTGATATTTAAAAAAAAGGAAAGGGTAAAGAAGAGCGTTCAGAGACTACTCCGATAGGCAGGGTCGATAATAGAACGAGTTCGAGTCTAAAAGTTTGTTTTTTTGATTGAGTTTAAAAAATTATTCAAGTTTAATTTGTTAAAAAAACAAGCTGAGTTTAAACAAGTTGAGCCCGAGTATTTGCACATAATTGAATCGAGCCTCTTTGGGTTTTTTTTAAACGAACTTATAAAATTGTTCAAATTCAGCTTGTTCAAAAAATCAACCAATTTGAAACGAACCAAAAGTAAGTTGAATCCGAGCCGAATTCAAATAGCTCAGTTTTATTAACAATTCTATCGATTGGCCCTCACAGGTGAGATTATAATGTCTCTGATCGCGTCTGTTACTCTTCTTAAAAACGAACATAATTAGGATAACATAATGGTCGATCACCGAACTTCAATTAGACTCTAAAACTTGAACCTTTAATCTCAAAATAAGAAGTTTGATCGGTACTCCACTGGATTATCTCACTCAGTGATAGTAGACATTTACTTTTATACGGATGACAAATATCCAATAGTGCGAAGAATTATGGAAAGACACCCCAATCTCACAAGGAAGTAAGGAACTATTACCCTAAACTAGAAGTCCAATTGGAAAGGCATGGGCGGATTTAGAGGTCAATTTCTGCTCAAGTAAAATTCGAATTTAACTTTAGTATTGTATTTGTCTATAAGTTTTAATTTTGGTTCAACTTGGGATATAAAATCCGAGTTGAAATTAGGTTTGCAACTTGGGTTGTATTGTATAGTTAGAGCAAAAAAATCGGGTTGAATTCATATTTGACTCATGTTGAATCCAAATTTCAAATTTTATCCTTAAGCAAGCCTATCAATTGATTGAATTTTGATCTGAATCCAATTAGCCAGCTATGGATTAATATTTATTACCGATAATATAAATTCGAATTCGATATCTTATATTTCACGAATTTAGATTTAGATTTTGGATATACCTATATTTGATCCGCTTGTAATTCGATTAGAATTATTTATATATTTTTTATATAAATATTAAATAAATAAAGTAATCATTCAAAAAATTTAGTTGAAATGTAGGTATAATTTGTTTAAATTTAGTTAATTAAGTTATTCGAATTGGATTTTGGATCGTTAAAGGATTTGGATATGGATCAGAAAATAAAATCCTTTGAATTATCGGATTCGGATTCGGATCAACTTTTTAAAATTGAATTTAAATTTGAATCAGTCAAAATTCGATTCATCCTATTCTCAAGTAAACCATTCAAGTTGAACTCGANCTTTAGTATTGTATTTGTCTATAAGTTTTAATTTTGGTTCAACTTGGGATATAAAATCCGAGTTGAAATTAGGTTTGCAACTTGGGTTGTATTGTATAGTTAGAGCAAAAAAATCGGGTTGAATTCATATTTGACTCATGTTGAATCCAAATTTCAAATTTTATCCTTAAGCAGGCCTATCAATTGATTGAATTTTGATCTGAATCCAATTAGCCAGCTATGGATTAATATTTATTATTGATAATATAAATTCGAATTCGATATCTTATATTTCACAAATTTAGATTTAGATTTTGGATATACCTATATTTGATCCGCTTGTAATTCGATTAGAATTATTTATATATTTTTTATATAAATATTAAATAAATAAAGTAATCATTCAAAAAATTTAGTTGAAATGTAGGTATAATTTGTTTAAATTTAGTTAATTAAGTTATTCGAATTGGATTTTGGATCGTTAAAGGATTTGGATATGGATCAGAAAATAAAATCCTTTGAATTATCGGATTCGGATTTGGATCAACTTTTTAAAATTGAATTTAAATTTGAATCAGTCAAAATCCGATTCATTGATAAGCCTATTCTCAAGTAAACCATTCAAGTTGAACTCGGGTTGGGTTTAGGGGTTAGCTTGGGAATTCGAGTTCCGGGTATAGTCCCAATTACCTTTGCCCAAATGTGAATTTTTGGGTTGGGCTGGAGTTGGGATTGGGTGGTAGCCATTTTCTCCAATTTGACACCCCACTCTCTACAGTCTAACCCTCCCCTGGGCACGCGTCATCTCATGATGCAATTGCATGGACGAGTGCCAACCGCCAGTGGGCATATGAGTGGTAGACACGTGTCAATGTTAGAAGTTCGCTTTTCCCGCTAATTCTGTTTCCTTCCAAATGTAACAGAAAACACGAACTTCTCTCTCTCTCTCTCTCTCTCTCCTGCATATATACGGTCAGGCCTGAGAATTACAACGATAATAGCATTCTCAGCATTCAAACATTTAAAAGAGTTCTGTGATGGCATGAATTCCATATGTCGTGAAGGTAACTCCACATTAAAACAATACCGATCCTTGAATTATGATCACGTATCAATTTGATTATTGTTTATTTAACTGTTCTGATTTCCCTCTCCCATGTTTCGAGATTCATTTGATTTCTCGCTCATCATTCGGTTGTCAATATCAATTTTCATTGTTTAATTAGGACGAGAAATTCATATAGATCTTCAGTAGATTGAATTAGAAGTTAGAACGCAAGTCATGGAGCACATGTTCCGTTAATTACATATTCTGAGAGATGATCGATTCTGAAATGGAGGCGACATTGACTAATAGCGTCAAAGATCACTTCTCAATCCAATCAAATGGTGACTCAGAGCATGTCCCCAATAATCAGCCATTCATAATTGGTAAGGCTATTTCACATTCAATCTTTTTGGTTTAACCATGATAATTTTGTTATTGTAGTTGTTGTTTTTCGTATCTTAATCGATTCCTAAATACAATTGTTTGCTCAGTCGATTTTCGTGTTGTGACAGAAATTAAAGTGAAAGAGAAAATTTGCTCCTAATGGCATGGCCTAGGCGATCCTATAAGTCAAAAGTGGATTCTCTAGCCCTATACTTCATCCCTTATGTGACAGACCAACTACGCAAATATTCCCGTATTATAGTTGATTTACACAATTATCATTTAATTGGGTAGACTATAGTGAAACAAATTAAAGAAAAGAGAAACATTAGTTTTGTAGGGAGGAGGGTGTGTATTTAGAGCATATGAGATGAATTGTTGACTCAAATATGACTATTGGAGGCTTTCAATTTTTCATATTAAAGGTGTTGCTGGTGGGACTGCATCTGGCAAGACAACCGTTTGCAATATGATCATTTCACAGCTCCATGATCAACGTGTTGTTCTTGTCAATCAGGTGAGTTTCGTTCTATCTTTATGTTCAATAATGCGAGGAAAAAAAAAAGGTGATATTTTCCTATAGTAACTTGAAATTGGAAATTGGCACATTATACTAATCCAACATCTCATCGAAGCAAACTTTGTGGACTCATATTATTATGTGGTCTTTTCAGGATTCATTTTATCATTCGCTGAGTAATGACCAATTAGAAAAAGTCCACGAGTACAACTTTGATCATCCTGGTAAGCAGCTTCAACGGAGTTAATAGTCTCTTAGCACGAATGATCTGCATATTGATGCACGTCATGGGGTTCATTAGAGATGTATACTTCTAATCATGTCCATTCACGATATGGATGCTTCCAGATGCCTTCAATACAGAGCTTCTGCTATCATGCCTTGAAACATTACAACGCGGGCAGGCAGTTAGCATCCCAAATTATGATTTCAAGAGCCACAAGAAAGTTGAGCCAGAACGCATGGTATTAATATCTACTTGTTCAAGTTCAATATTCTTTGTGAAAGAGATTTTTGCAAGATTTTCCGATTTGAAATGATCTTTACATGAGCTTGATGCATAATAAATTGCAAGTGCTAGTCAATATGTTATCGTCTAGAACCACAGAACCAGATTGCTTTTCATATAACAGTACCTTTGTCACCTTTTGGGTTAGATGTTCAGTAAGGGGTATTCTCACATTGCCTGAAGAGTGACCGCTCCTTACATTGTTCATGCAATTCATTTACATAATAAGACATAGGACCAGAATTTTGAAATCTGACTAGAACATAGTAGTAACTTTGATTGTGTTATGATGCAATCAAGCAAGATATTATTTTCTTCATATAATTTTACTTCTGTTACTATATCATCATCATCTTGCAGCAACACATTTTCAAGTTTCAATGAAATCAAATTACTGAAATTAATGCTGGTTTTTAACCAATCATAGGTTAACCCCTCAGATGTCATCATTTTAGAAGGAATTTTAATTCTTCATGCTCCCCGTGCCCGTGACCTCATGAACATGAAGATCTTTGTTGATACAGGTTTTTTTTCTCAGAGCTTTATTTCGATTCAGTTTCTATCTATGCTATTNGCTCCCCGTGCCCGTGACCTCATGAACATGAAGATCTTTGTTGATACAGGTTTTTTTCTCAGAGCTTTATTTCGATTCAGTTTCTATCTATGCTACGTGTTAGACAACATAAAGTGATTATTCGGTTTTGTACTTGTTAACTGAGGACACTGGACTAAGTAAAGATCTGTTAAAAAAAAACCACCAAGTAAAGACTTATCCTGTGACATTGCTTTCACAAAATACTTTCGGTTGTCAGCCCAAGCATTTTACCAGTGCACTAGGTAACAAACTCATTTTAAATTAAATTGACATGTCAATGATGTCATAGAAAACACCAAGCCTTTTGATCTGTAGAAAGTTTCCAACCTAAGATATTNTACCAGTGCACTAGGTAACAAACTCATTTTAAATTAAATTGACATGTCAATGATGTCGTAGAAAACACCAAGCCTTTTGATCTGTAGAAAGTTTCCAACCTAAGATATTATTCTAAGAAGGCAATCATTTTAGTTAAACCTCTCATTTTGTTCCCCTTTAAAGTTGAAACAATAGGACAGATCCAAAGGCCAAACTATTTCTCCCAATGTCAAATTGAGAATTTTTTTTAGTTGTCTCCTTTGTGCAATAACCATCGTTTTAATATCACCAGTGCAGATTCTGATGTGAGGCTTGCAAGGAGGATAAAGCGGGATACTGTTGAGAGGGGCAGAAACATTCAGATTGTTCTTGACCAGGTCAGTAGACTTTCCAATGCTATGTTAGCAAATGTAATGGAGACTACAAGTAATTAGTGAATTTTTTTGTGGTGTTAGTAATCTGTCATTAGGAGGTAGGAGCACATTATATTCTCCATTTTTAACGTTGATGAGTGCATTCTTGGTTGTGCTTTTTTCAAATACTAGTCTCATGCATATTTTAACGTTTATGGATGCATGATCTAGTGCTTTATCTAATTCCAAATTTCAAGTGAATTCACAATGCAGAAGCCCATGGGCATTTTTTGTTGTCTGCTCCTCTTTGGCTTTACGTGTGAAAGTGGTTTGACGATACCAGTCCTTGAACAATGCGATATTGACACCATTTGACCTCTATCTCTAATCCATCAAAAGCATTATATCCATGCATGGCTGTACTGACGAAGCTCCATTTGACTCATTATAAGGTCATGAACAAACTATCTTGAACACTTGGAGTTTTCCTCTTCCCAAATAACAGGACATGAAACTGTAAGGCAAAATTTCTTTTCAGTTGTATCATTGGCCTCTATAAATGATTACACTACCCATGGTAGTTCCATTTTCTAGTTTTGAAGAATTTTTGGTTCAGTGTTTTTCCTAGCATTTACATTTTTCAGATTCTTATTGGTCTATTGTTTGGTTTTTATTGTTCCTGTTTCACCTCTTCCTAAATATTCTGACAAATGAAGTGTTGGGAGTGCTACGCCTCTCTTCTTTTGAAACAAGCAATATGACAAGATATTAATTAAGATAGTACTCAGAACAATGATGTTTATATCATTTATACCATATGTACTTGCTAATCATGTGCTCTGTTCAAAGTGCTGTAATGCTTAGGTATTGTTCTGACAAAGAAATACTCCCGGATTTGCAGTATGCTAAATTTGTGAAGCCTAGTTTTGAGGAATATATACTCCCTTCCAAGAAACATGCAGATATCATCATCCCTCGTGGAGCTGATAATGAGGTTGCAATCGACCTGATAGTACAACACATTCGTTCAAAGCTTGGACAGCATGATCTGTGCAAAATTTATCCAAATGTTTTTGTAATATTTTCAACATTTCAGGTACCAGTTTCGGCTTCATATCTGATTAGGCTCATAGCAAATCTTTATTTTGGATTGGAGGTCTCGAATTTATTTCAACAAATATAAAAGGGTGGAAACTACATAGATATTTTAATTTTGGTCCAGATACGTGGGATGCACACACTTGTACGTGATGTCAAAACAACGAAGCATGATTTCGTTTTCTATGCAGATCGTCTCATTCGCTTGGTATGACAGATTCATTTGAAGTTGTAATCAATTAACCTATCAGCATGTAATGAAATATGGTTTTTGAATCAATGTTTCAGGTTGTGGAGCATGGTCTTGGTCACCTTCCTTTCACCGAAAAACAGATCATTACTCCAACAGGTGACTCTGCGAGTGCTATTTCTGGCTATTTCCAACAGAAAAAACATCATACATTGTTGAACCAAGGAAAAATTTCACTAATTGACAGGTAATAGACCTGAAGCACTGGATTGATCCAGTAGCCTTTACTGTGAAGGTAAAATAAAATGCAAGCTAAGATTGGGCGTCAGGGTTATGGGGGCCACCCCGCATGTTGAGTCCATTATAGCTTTTGGAAATTTGTCCCCTGCACCTCGCAATAGTCAAAAATGGAGACAGAGAAAGATTCTGTATTGTTTTTCTCATTGATCTTGACGTATACTTTTTATCTATTCGGATTCCAGCAACATTCCAGATCTTCTTAAATAAGTCATACTGTTAACGCATTCAAAGTAGGTGGAATAATACCTTTTGCCCTCTTTTTTTTTTTTAATCATGTGCAGGATCTATATATACTGGTGTGGTTTTTTGTAAAAGGCTCTGTGGGGTTTCAATTATTAGAAGGTATTTACTCTACTAATCTGGTGTTTGGTGAATGAAAAGAGCCTGCATTCGTAGTCTGATTTGTATTCAGGAAACCCATGTTATTTCATATTTGTGCGAGTTTCTCTACTAAACAGAACTGTAACAACAATGTTCATGCACTAACAATGGATAAAGACAAACAGTTATGAACAAACCTTCTTCCAAACCTTTGTTTAGATCTAATTGTGAAGAGAGTTTGAAAATCATCCTATTAAGTTGACATGTAGACTGTAACATGGCCCCGAAAAACAGTAAATCTTACTATAGGGAAGTGACTTCAATTTGTTTTGCATGATCAACAAACACATAATATGATTTGTTTTGCATGAGAAATGAATGTTTCACTATTCATGTGACTTCATTACAAAAATGCCATATTGAAACATTGCGATGACCACATCGGATTGCCTTTGGGTGTGTGTGTGTGGGTTATATGACGGCTATGACAATTCTACTTTTAAATAGAAATGTTATAGTTTGACTCTAATAAAAACAAAACATATCTGTGTTCAGGGTAGGTCCCATGTGGGCTTAGCTGCATCCCTCTTAGGCCTGTCTATGAACAGGGAGGCCTTTGGGCCTGGTTGGTGATGGGCTGGGGCTATCCCACATCGGATAGTCTTTGGGTGTATGTGGGTTATATGACAGCTATAACATTTTTACTTTTAAGTAAAAATGTTGTAGTTTATCTCTGATTAAAAAAAAAAATATCACGATGAAATATTCAGATGGAAGCTGTTTAGCCGTGCCCAAATGGAAGCATTAATTTGCCTGAAAATTGCATTACGAGTTCAAGTAATCTGAACTGTTATAAAAGCATCAATTTCTGTGGGATTGCATTATTTGTGTGGATCGAGTAGAATAACTGAGTAGTACTTACACAAGTTTCCTGACATCAGTGGGGAAAGTATGGAAAATGCACTAAGAGCTTGTTGTAAGGGAATCAAAATTGGTAAAATCCTCATCCATGGAGAGGGCAACAATGGCCGGCAGGTTTGCGCAAGATGCTTCCCTAAAGTTCTTTCTCTCTCTCTCTCTCTCTCACACACACACACACATTCATTTCTACAACATTGTGGCAGTTGATCTATGAGAAGCTCCCAGCCGATATTGCTAGTCGCCATGTGTTGTTGCTTGACCCAGTTCTAGCATCAGGTTAGACACACCTAACTTGCGATAATTTCCACCAAATATCTCATCTAAAGGCTCTATGTATTATCAGGAAACTCTGCGGTTAAAGCTATTTCTCTGCTGCTCAGCAAGGGTGTACCAGAATCGAATATCATCTTCCTTAATCTAATAGCAGTAAGTCATTCTAGTTTATACTCTGTCGCAGAGGTATCATTCTTGTCCTGCTTATGGAATTCTTCTTTCGAGATACAGGCTCCTGAAGGGATACATGCCGTTTGTAAAATGTTCCCAAGGTTAAAGATTGTGACATCGGAGATTGATGTGTCACTAAACAAGGATCTACGTGTGCTCCCAGGCATGGGGGAGTTTGGAGACCGCTATTTTGGTACTGATAATGGTTGTGCTACCTTGAAGCACCAACCTAAGGACACCTGAAAGAATGGTATTCTATATTTCCTTATTTTCAAGAGTCAGGAGGGATACCCAAAATGTATCTATCCATGGAGAAACATTTTGTAGTCCGGCCGAGTTTTTCACCAATATTAAGCATGAAATAATCGATGACCCATTATAGTTAAGATAGCTAATGATTCGACTGGTCCATGGTTTTTGAGCCCTAGCCCTGTAAGCCCACACCTGTGTAGAGTAGATCGTTCAACACCTGTAACACAAACCCATTTTGACCTATTAGTCCTAGTATCATAGGCGACCACATTTAGTCATGAGCAATCTCCGTTTGTGATCTTGTATGTTTCGCTTATCCAACATTCTACTGAGTTTTTTCCTCATTTTTTTGCAAATAGCCGCTAGCGACAGACCCAATGCGACTAACAAATAAGCCGACATTAATAGCAAGTCTAATTCTGCAATAAAAGAGCTCTATTCCAAACAAATTTTTTGAGCTTGGTCCCTTCCCTTTCCACCTGGTTTTGACGAACCCATTCTTCCCAAACAAATCACGATGATTGCTTCTTTTTTTTTTCCTACGACGATTCAGCTTCGAACCTGCAAGTTTCTATGTTGACTCTACACAATATAAATAAATCCTTACCACCCAACAAAACCAGAATAAATATTTCACATAAGGTAGACAAAACAGTAAAGAAAAAAACTAATTTCTCTCCCCATTCTGAATTTACTGAGCAAAAATATAATTTATCACTTCAAAATTGACTGAACAAGAATATCCCAAAATCTCACAAATACCCTCAAAGCAAAAATGACTTGAGCAGAACTACTTTGTAGTTTTGATAATTGCCACCACCTTTTTAATTTAAGCTTTTACAATCAGTTAAACTGCACTCTTGACTTTCTACCATCAGTTTAACTGCACCTGCAAGTTTCTTCTTCTTCTTCTCCTTCTCCTTTGCATCAGCATTACAATTTTCAGTCTGTGTCACCTCTCTAGGTTGGCTTATGTTCTCGTGGAATTCAAAAGTAAAGACTGATCAAGTTGACTTTCGTTTGATTGGAATTTAGTAGTTGGATAGGTTGGTGAATTTGTAGATTTTGTCATTTTTTTTGGCTGTAATTCATAAACTAAACTTGGAAGAAGAGAGCATAAATACAAACCCAACATGTTCAAGAATTTCTTTCCATTGATGGGCTTCCATATATGATCCTCCGATTTATTGATTATAACTCCTGTTAGCTTACAGATTAACTTCCAACTACAACAAGCCCGAATTAAAATTACGTCAATTCAATCAAAGGAGTCAAATAACAACAGGAATCGCTCTGTAATGGTGGCATAATCAACTCATTAAAAACTGTAAAATGTGCATACAAAACCCTAAGCCCTAATTAAGGAGAAGAAGAGGTGGGGTTACCGGGACTCGGAGTGAGGGTCTTGGTGGAACATATGGAGTGGGGGCTTGTTTCGGGCCACTGCGGCATCGATGAGGCCCAATCGACAATGCTTGCTCGGAGCGCACAAGTCCCTGCTGTGGCCCCGTCTCCACGCATTTGAAGCGGTCAGTCCCTACCGCTCAGAGCATCTTCAACAAAGATGGCAAATGTCAAATGTGACATATAATATTTGATATTTTTACTTTACACTCTTACTGATATGTCAAATATTTTGTATCAAATTTATATAATGCATAAGTAAAAAATTGAGATATGCTAGGATTTAACGTGGGATAAGATATTTGGCCAAAATTTGATCAATACAGTTAGTATTTGATATCTATAATATAAAAGAAAATAAGTTTCAATAATTTCATTCGACGGTTTCAAATAATCTCATTCAATGACTATTAACATCTCTTTTAAAATTATTTATATTACGTCGAACCTTCAAATACGAAGTACACATAATANTAATCTCATTCAATGACTATTAACATCCCTTTTAAAATTATTTATATTACGTCGAACCTTCAAACACGAAGTACACATAATTTCTATTCAAAGTGGAGGGGAATGCCAAAAAAAAGTTGTTGGAGTTGCCCAACTGGTATTTGACTATATGACTCACTTACACAGAAAATGAGATTGATTTGAATTTACAACAAATAATTTTTATTGGTTGGGGCTCCTGTTTTTGTACAATAATCAAAACAAAAATTCATTCAATCTTTTAGGTTAATTTTTTTTTTCAACTATTAGAATGTTTGAGTCAGTTTATGTGCATTATTAATTAATCTTTTTTTCGATTCGGTTAAAAGTAAATCATTTACGTCGGGATTAGAATATTCGTGAAGAATAATTCCTTATTGTTTGATCCTAAAGAATTATCAAAATTTAAATTTAAAATATCTAAATTTATAGTTTGTTTTTGATGGGATCTCGGAAATAATAATTCAAGCCCAATCAATGGGTTGTTATTTAGATTAGTGAATTTGATCGGATATGAGGTTTACTTGCGAATAATGGAATACTCAAAGTGTAAGTGGTTCACCTTAACTGAAAGACCAGTGATACATCCATTGTAATAAAATNCACACACACACACACATTCATTTCTACAACATTGTGGCAGTTGATCTATGAGAAGCTCCCAGCCGATATTGCTAGTCGCCATGTGTTGTTGCTTGACCCAGTTCTAGCATCAGGTTAGACACACCTAACTTGCGATAATTTCCACCAAATATCTCATCTAAAGGCTCTATGTATTATCAGGAAACTCTGCGGTTAAAGCTATTTCTCTGCTGCTCAGCAAGGGTGTACCAGAATCGAATATCATCTTCCTTAATCTAATAGCAGTAAGTCATTCTAGTTTATACTCTGTCGCAGAGGTATCATTCTTGTCCTGCTTATGGAATTCTTCTTTCGAGATACAGGCTCCTGAAGGGATACATGCCGTTTGTAAAATGTTCCCAAGGTTAAAGATTGTGACATCGGAGATTGATGTGTCACTAAACAAGGATCTACGTGTGCTCCCAGGCATGGGGGAGTTTGGAGACCGCTACTTTGGTACTGATAATGGTTGTGCTACCTTGAAGCACCAACCTAAGGACACCTGAAAGAATGGTATTCTATATTTCCTTATTTTCAAGAGTCAGGAGGGATACCCAAAATGTATCTATCCATGGAGAAACATTTTGTAGTCCGGCCGAGTTTTTCACCAATATTAAGCATGAAATAATCGATGACCCATTATAGTTAAGATAGCTAATGATTCGACTGGTCCATGGTTTTTGAGCCCTAGCCCTGTAAGCCCACACCTGTGTAGAGTAGATCGTTCAACACCTGTAACACAAACCCATTTTGACCTATTAGTCCTAGTATCATAGGCGACCACATTTAGTCATGAGCAATCTCCGTTTGTGATCTTGTATGTTTCGCTTATCCAACATTCTACTGAGTTTTTTCCTCATTTTTTTGCAAATAGCCGCTAGCGACAGACCCAATGCGACTAACAAATAAGCCGACATTAATAGCAAGTCTAATTCTGCAATAAAAGAGCTCTATTCCAAACAAATTTTTTGAGCTTGGTCCCTTCCCTTTCCACCTGGTTTTGACGAACCCATTCTTCCCAAACAAATCACGATGATTGCTTCTTTTTTTTTTCCTACGACGATTCAGCTTCGAACCTGCAAGTTTCTATGTTGACTCTACACAATATAAATAAATCCTTACCACCCAACAAAACCAGAATAAATATTTCACATAAGGTAGACAAAACAGTAAAGAAAAAAACTAATTTCTCTCCCCATTCTGAATTTACTGAGCAAAAATATAATTTATCACTTCAAAATTGACTGAACAAGAATATCCCAAAATCTCACAAATACCCTCAAAGCAAAAATGACTTGAGCAGAACTACTTTGTAGTTTTGATAATTGCCACCACCTTTTTAATTTAAGCTTTTACAATCAGTTAAACTGCACTCTTGACTTTCTACCATCAGTTTAACTGCACCTGCAAGTTTCTTCTTCTTCTTCTCCTTCTCCTTTGCATCAGCATTACAATTTTCAGTCTGTGTCACCTCTCTAGGTTGGCTTATGTTCTCGTGGAATTCAAAAGTAAAGACTGATCAAGTTGACTTTCGTTTGATTGGAATTTAGTAGTTGGATAGGTTGGTGAATTTGTAGATTTTGTCATTTTTTTTGGCTGTAATTCATAAACTAAACTTGGAAGAAGAGAGCATAAATACAAACCCAACATGTTCAAGAATTTCTTTCCATTGATGGGCTTCCATATATGATCCTCCGATTTATTGATTATAACTCCTGTTAGCTTACAGATTAACTTCCAACTACAACAAGCCCGAATTAAAATTACGTCAATTCAATCAAAGGAGTCAAATAACAACAGGAATCGCTCTGTAATGGTGGCATAATCAACTCATTAAAAACTGTAAAATGTGCATACAAAACCCTAAGCCCTAATTAAGGAGAAGAAGAGGTGGGGTTACCGGGACTCGGAGTGAGGGTCTTGGTGGAACATATGGAGTGGGGGCTTGTTTCGGGCCACTGCGGCATCGATGAGGCCCAATCGACAATGCTTGCTCGGAGCGCACAAGTCCCTGCTGTGGCCCCGTCTCCACGCATTTGAAGCGGTCAGTCCCTACCGCTCAGAGCATCTTCAACAAAGATGGCAAATGTCAAATGTGACATATAATATTTGATATTTTTACTTTACACTCTTACTGATATGTCAAATATTTTGTATCAAATTTATATAATGCATAAGTAAAAAATTGAGATATGCTAGGATTTAACGTGGGATAAGATATTTGGCCAAAATTTGATCAATACAGTTAGTATTTGATATCTATAATATAAAAGAAAATAGGTTTCAATAATTTCATTCGACGATTTTAAATAATCTCATTCAATGACTATTAACATCCCTTTTAAAATTATTTATATTACGTCGAACCTTCAAACACGAAGTACACATAATTTCTATTCAAAGTGGAGGGGAATGCCAAAAAAAAGTTGTTGGAGTTGCCCAACTGGTATTTGACTATATGACTCACTTACACAGAAAATGAGATTGATTTGAATTTACAACAAATAATTTTTATTGGTTGGGGCTCCTGTTTTTGTACAATAATCAAAACAAAAATTCATTCAATCTTTTAGGTTAATTTTTTTTTTCAACTATTAGAATGTTTGAGTCAGTTTATGTGCATTATTAATTAATCTTTTTTTCGATTCGGTTAAAAGTAAATCATTTACGTCGGGATTAGAATATTCGTGAAGAATAATTCCTTATTGTTTGATCCTAAAGAATTATCAAAATTTAAATTTAAAATATCTAAATTTATATTTTATTTTTGATGGGATCTCGGAAATAATAATTCAAGCCCAATCAATGGGTTGTTATTTAGATTAGTGAATTTGATCGGATATGAGGTTTACTTGCGAATAATGGAATACTCAAAGTGTAAGTGGTTCACCTTAACTGAAAGACCAGTGATACATCCATTGTAATGAAATTTTTTGCTCCTTAAGGTCGTATACTGAGATCAGGTGAGAATATTGAGATCGTTGGCACTCAGCCTTTACAAGGGCATATTCTCAGTTTGTTTATGTATCTAGGGCTGAGAAATACAGCGGGAAAGAATAAATAATATATCTCTTCTGATAGGTTGACACTATTCTATTTATATCCGTCCTTCCTTTCAGGGTTCTCGGTGGCTCTTTCTATCTTTCTGTTGATTCTATGGAGTCCCTCGTCACTGTCTCGCAACAGTCTCTGTTGTTCGACGCTGTTATGCCCACGATCTCTAGATCGTTTTGCGCACCACACTCTCTGTGTCTTAGAGGGTGCAACTGTCACAGGTGTCAAAGATGATCTCCTTGTCCTTTGGACACGTGGCATGGCGGGGAGCTCCAAGGGCGAGGGTTTGGTTTCTCAATACTAAATTATCCTTTGACTAGTCGTTGAGTTTGGTCTGTACTGTACTTTTGATCTTTTAGTGTCGTTGGGCTTTCGGCTCTCTAACACCCCCCAAGACAAGNCACTCTCTGTGTCTTAGAGGGTGCAACTGTCACAGGTGTCAAAGATGATCTCCTTGTCCTTTGGACACGTGGCATGGCGGGGAGCTCCAAGGGCGAGGGTTTGGTTTCTCAATACTAAATTATCCTTTGACTAGTCGTTGAGTTTGGTCTGTACTGTACTTTTGATCTTTTAGTGTCGTTGGGCTTTCGGCTCTCTAACACCCCCCAAGACAAGGGCTAACTGGGGTTCTCCCTTTAAGTTAATAAACAAGCGATGGCCTTTTGGGTTTATTGAGTTCCGGAATTTTGGAGGCTCATGTCTAAAATTTCGCCCTAATCAGTTTCTATTATCACTGAATTATTTTTAGATTGTTAATTTTTCAAATGTATTGATCCATATAAAGATAATAACAAAACAAAAAAAAAAATCTTTTGATGTAATCTGTTTCATCTTGTTTTTTTTTCCTCCACTAATTGCGGTCAACAAATATCAATCTACCGATCAACGCTTCTCCGCATGTAATATTGTCCTCTTATCAACTGACAGCACCGCTTCACCTCCCCTTTCAATCACGTGACTAGTCCCCACAACTTTAATGAGCTTATAGTGACACTTAGCACGCCTTTTGGACTTGCCTATTGTGCCGACAAATTCTATAATTTATTATTTTAATAAATATTATTATAATTAAAAATTTTACCATTTTTATGAATAATTTATTATTTTTATGGATATTTTTACTGCATAAATATTTTTATCATTTTTCTTGGATATAATTTTTTTTCACTTTTGTGAATATTTTTATCACTTTTATAATAATTATTTTTATTATTTTTTTTGATACCATAATAATTATAAAAATATTCATAAATATAATAAATAAAGGTATGGTACCGAAATTTATTTTATCATATACAACTCTCTCTCTTTTTCCTTTTAACAAGGAAAAGCATTCCTTCGTTAAATATTTATTGGTTCTCCCCGTCACTGAGTTATCAGACTTTTGCTCCCAATCGACCATATAAATTTGTTCAAAAAAAAAAAACCATATCAATTTTTTTTATTTAATAAAAAGAGTGCCACCCATAAATTCTTTTATTTTATTATATTTTCAATCAATAATTATAAATCATTCAGCAAGCTGCAGTAGAAAAGAACAAAATGAAAAAGCTGGCTGTTATGGATGATGACAGCAAATTGCAACGGAAAAGAACAAAATACCCTCCGCAAGAAAAATGCTACAGCCCCTTACACTGCAAGAAAAATGATACCCTTCGTGCCTGTTCAGTATATTTTTAATCAAATCTTTTCAAATTTAAAGATAAAATTTAATATTTAATGTTGTTCATACTTATGTTTGGCATGCACAAAGATATATAATTATTATGATAATATATTTGTATTTAAATAACTATTGTGCCCTTTAACTAATATGAGGTATATGAGATATATGAAAATTTTGAATATCATTTGAACGTTAAACTAATTAATCCACATGTAAAACACCTATGAGTTTTATGACCGGACGTAAACGGGGGTGGGTTTCAAACCCTAGGATATGTATTTGTCAAACATAAGTTTGAGGGGGTTTATTCCTCAATTCAAACCCTCCTAAACCCACATACCAAACTGGCCTTCGGAGGTTAAGAATGAGTTTAAGTAATTTTAATGTAGAGGTTTTAATTTCATTTCTTTCCCCTAGTCGCTTNCTAGGTTGGCTTATGTTCTCGTGGAATTCAAAAGTAAAGACTGATCAAGTTGACTTTCGTTTGATTGGAATTTAGTAGTTGGATAGGTTGGTGAATTTGTAGATTTTGTCATTTTTTTTGGCTGTAATTCATAAACTAAACTTGGAAGAAGAGAGCATAAATACAAACCCAACATGTTCAAGAATTTCTTTCCATTGATGGGCTTCCATATATGATCCTCCGATTTATTGATTATAACTCCTGTTAGCTTACAGATTAACTTCCAACTACAACAAGCCCGAATTAAAATTACGTCAATTCAATCAAAGGAGTCAAATAACAACAGGAATCGCTCTGTAATGGTGGCATAATCAACTCATTAAAAACTGTAAAATGTGCATACAAAACCCTAAGCCCTAATTAAGGAGAAGAAGAGGTGGGGTTACCGGGACTCGGAGTGAGGGTCTTGGTGGAACATATGGAGTGGGGGCTTGTTTCGGGCCACTGCGGCATCGATGAGGCCCAATCGACAATGCTTGCTCGGAGCGCACAAGTCCCTGCTGTGGCCCCGTCTCCACGCATTTGAAGCGGTCAGTCCCTACCGCTCAGAGCATCTTCAACAAAGATGGCAAATGTCAAATGTGACATATAATATTTGATATTTTTACTTTACACTCTTACTGATATGTCAAATATTTTGTATCAAATTTATATAATGCATAAGTAAAAAATTGAGATATGCTAGGATTTAACGTGGGATAAGATATTTGGCCAAAATTTGATCAATACAGTTAGTATTTGATATCTATAATATAAAAGAAAATAGGTTTCAATAATTTCATTCGACGATTTTAAATAATCTCATTCAATGACTATTAACATCCCTTTTAAAATTATTTATATTACGTCGAACCTTCAAACACGAAGTACACATAATTTCTATTCAAAGTGGAGGGGAATGCCAAAAAAAAGTTGTTGGAGTTGCCCAACTGGTATTTGACTATATGACTCACTTACACAGAAAATGAGATTGATTTGAATTTACAACAAATAATTTTTATTGGTTGGGGCTCCTGTTTTTGTACAATAATCAAAACAAAAATTCATTCAATCTTTTAGGTTAATTTTTTTTTTCAACTATTAGAATGTTTGAGTCAGTTTATGTGCATTATTAATTAATCTTTTTTTCGATTCGGTTAAAAGTAAATCATTTACGTCGGGATTAGAATATTTGTGAAGAATAATTCCTTATTGTTTGATCCTAAAGAATTATCAAAATTTAAATTTAAAATATCTAAATTTATATTTTATTTTTGATGGGATCTCGGAAATAATAATTCAAGCCCAATCAATGGGTTGTTATTTAGATTAGTGAATTTGATCGGATATGAGGTTTACTTGCGAATAATGGAATACTCAAAGTGTAAGTGGTTCACCTTAACTGAAAGACCAGTGATACATCCATTGTAATAAAATTTTTTGCTCCTTAAGGTCGTATACTGAGATCAGGTGAGAATATTGAGATCGTTGGCACTCAGCCTTTACAAGGGCATATTCTCAGTTTGTTTATGTATCTAGGGCTGAGAAATACAGCGGGAAAGAATAAATAATATATCTCTTATGATAGGTTGACACTATTCTATTTATATATATCCTTCCTTTCAGGGTTTTCGGTGGCTCTTTCTACATTTCTGTTGATTCTATGGAGTCCCTCGTCACTGTCTCGCAACAGTCTCTGTTGTTCGACGCTGTTATGCCCACGATCTCTAGATCGTTTTACGCACCACTACTCTCTGTGTCTTAGAGGGTGCAACTGTCACAGGTGTCAAAGATGATCTCCTTGTCCTTTGGACACGTGGCATGGCGGGGAGCTCCAAGGGCGAGGGTTTGGTTTCTCAATACTAAATTATCCTTTGACTAGTCGTTGAGTTTGGTCTGTACTGCGCTGTTGATCTTTTAGTGTCGTTGGGCTTTCGGCTCTCTAACACCCCCCAAGACAAGGGCTAACTGGGGTTCTCCCTTTAAGTTAATAAACAAGCGATGGCCTTTTGGGTTTATTGAGCTCCGGAATTTTGGAGGCCCGTGTCTAAAATTTTGCCCTAATCAGTTTCTGTTATCACTGAATTATTTTTAGATTGTTAATTTTTCAAATGTATTGATCCATATAAAGATAATAACAAAAAAAGAAAAAAGAAAAAAAAATCTTTTGATGTAATCTGTTTCATCTTGTTTTTTTTTCCTCCACTAATTGCGGTCAACAAATATCAATCTACCGATCAACGCTTCTCCGCATGTAATATTGTCCTCTTATCAACTGACAGCACCGCTTCACCTCCCCTTTCAATCACGTGACTAGTCCCCACAACTTTAATGAGCTTATAGTGACACTTAGCACGCCTTTTGGACTTGCCTATTGTGCCGACAAATTCTATAATTTATTATTTTAATAAATATTATTATAATTAAAAAATTTACCATTTTTATGAATAATTTATTATAGAATTTGTAAGTGGTAGAACCCTCCACTCAGAATTTCGGCTTGACCTGGATTAACCCAANGAATAAATCTCCCTCAAACTTATGTTTGACAAATACATAGCCTAGTGTAAGGGGTAGAACCCTCCACTCAGGATTTCGGCTTGACCTGGGTTAACCCAAGCGGGCGACCCCCCAGTAGCCTTTACCTCTCTTCGCCAATAGAACCCTTTCCTAAGGCAATCCCACATCGGAAGAGAGTAGTCTTCCCCCTTGCATATAAGCCCTTGCACTCAAAGGAGGAGGTACCCACTAGCGACCTGATCAGGTGCCTAGTGGGTACCTCCTCCTTTGAGTGCAAGAGCTTATATGCGAGGGGGAAGACGACTCTCTTCCGATGTGGGATTGCCTTAGGAAAGGGTCCTATTGGCGAAGAGAGGTAAAGGCCGCGTGGGTTAACCCAGGTCAAGCCGAAATCCTGAGTGGAGGGTTCTACCCCTTACACTAGGCTATGTATTTGTCAAACATAAGTTTGAGGGAGATTTATTCCTCAATTCAAACCCTCCTAAACCCCCTTACACTAGGCTATGTATTTGTCAAACATAAGTTTGAGGGAGATTTATTCCTCAATTCAAACCCTCCTAAACCCACATACCAAACTGGCCTTCGGAGGTTAAGAATGAGTTTTAGTAATTTTAATGTAGAGGTTTTAATTTCATTTCTTTCCCCTAGTCGCTTTTCCTCGTCAACATGCTCCATTTCAACTCATACTATGGTGGTTCCCATTGAACTTGAACGAATAATTAACACAAACTTGAAAAGTAAAAAAAAAACAAAGAGGAGTAAAATGGGGGAATTGAGAGCACATGACTAGCATGAATATGATTGATTTTTAAGCCTTTCTCCAGAAGTATCTTTACTTTTTGGGTCATTGTATATATATATAACTGAAAAGTGTGCAGTGTGTTTTTTACAGTGTAGTCACAGTTTTTGCTGCAAAGAGCTATGGATTTTGTGAGAGTTCTAGTTGTGGGTGTTTTCATTTCATTGGCCTTGCGAGATGGATCAGCTGAACAGGTAATGGGTTTGCCACCATGTGATTTTCCGGCAATCTACAACTTTGGCGACTCCAATTCCGATACCGGGGGTATATCAGCAGCATTTCTACCAATTCAAGCACCATATGGCGTCAATTTCTTCCGAAAACCTGCCGGAAGAGACTCCGATGGCCGTCTCATCATAGACTTCATCGGTAACAAATAGCTACATACTTGTTCAGTCCTTTCTTATCTCTGTTTCTGTTGCTTTTCTATCATTATTGGGGTGCTTCAAAATTTTAAATAATAATAAATCAACTGTCCCAACTTTTCGAGGATAGTCGGTCATAGCTTCCATCTATCAATGCGGTATTAAAATGTGATGCTATTCGTTAATACAATACGAAGACGTTATAAAATTAAAGGGTTTGAGTTTTTCTTAAACCATTTATTTCATAAACAAGTGAATTTGACATGAAGAATTAATAAATGAATTGAGTACGAGTAAAGTCAATCAAAAAAAATATACAATACAACTCATTTATATACTGATTATATACGATTCATACACGATACGAATCCAATATAACACGACTCGTCAGTAAACATGAATTAATAACTGAACCAAAAATGATTGTAGTGTTTTTTGATACGAATCTAACAAAATCTGACACAAACTCGTCTCTTCCAACATAATTGACGAGCCTAATGGTCGTGATGACTCCTCTCATGACTTTTAGGAAGTGTGTAATGTACGGGCTCGATCCTGCACGATATATAAAATATTGGGAACAGATCTCTCCCCTGGTGAACTTTGGGTGAGCCGGTTGAGTAACCAAACACGCTGCTTGAAACAGCCTACAAGGTACGGTGGCAACCGGAAACGGCAAAGGGAGATCCTGGGAAAGGAGGAACGATCCTGTATGTGTGAAAGGTATTTCCTGGAACAAAGGAGAACAAGTTAGAAGGGCGCCGGAGTGTTTTCCGGCGTATCCCCTCCGACGGTCTAGTCAGTCNTTTCCTCGTCAACATGCTCCATTTCAACTCATACTATGGTGGTTCCCATTGAACTTGAACGAATAATTAACACAAACTTGAAAAGTAAAAAAAAAACAAAGAGGAGTAAAATGGGGGAATTGAGAGCACATGACTAGCATGAATATGATTGATTTTTAAGCCTTTCTCCAGAAGTATCTTTACTTTTTGGGTCATTGTATATATATATAACTGAAAAGTGTGCAGTGTGTTTTTTACAGTGTAGTCACAGTTTTTGCTGCAAAGAGCTATGGATTTTGTGAGAGTTCTAGTTGTGGGTGTTTTCATTTCATTGGCCTTGCGAGATGGATCAGCTGAACAGGTAATGGGTTTGCCACCATGTGATTTTCCGGCAATCTACAACTTTGGCGACTCCAATTCCGATACCGGGGGTATATCAGCAGCATTTCTACCAATTCAAGCACCATATGGCGTCAATTTCTTCCGAAAACCTGCCGGAAGAGACTCCGATGGCCGTCTCATCATAGACTTCATCGGTAACAAATAGCTACATACTTGTTCAGTCCTTTCTTATCTCTGTTTCTGTTGCTTTTCTATCATTATTGGGGTGCTTCAAAATTTTAAATAATAATAAATCAACTGTCACAACTTTTCGAGGATAGTCGGTCATAGCTTCCATCTATCAATGCGGTATTAAAATGTGATACTATTCGTTAATACAATACGAAGACGTTATAAAATTAAAGGGTTTGAGTTTTTCATAAGCCATTTATTTCATAAACAAGTGAATCCGACATGAAGAATTAATAAATGAATTGAGTACGAGTAAAGTCAATTAAAAAAAATATACAATACAACTCATTTATATACTAATTATATACGATTCATACACGATATGAATCCAATATAATACGACTCGTCAGTAAACATGAATTAATAACTGAACCAAAAATGAGTGTAGTGTTTTTTGATACGAATCTAACAAAATCTGACATAAACTCGTCTCTTCCAACATAATTGACGAGCCTAATGGTCGTGATGACTCCTCTCATGACTTTTAGGAAGTGTGTAACTTTGTCTATGAATAGGCTTTTCATTCATTGTCTTGTTCATTCAATTTACCAATAACATTATTCTCTCCAGCTTGTTAATTTCTTCTTGTAAATAAATTCTGTGCGGATTTTTTTGACAGTTCAATATGTAGTTCTTGAAGGCTCTACTCTTAAGTTTCGAGCCCGTGGCTATTTTAAACCAATGCAAAAATTGTACTTTCAAAGTAGACATCTTCGATAGCATGTCTAAATGAAACTGGGTTCTGCATTCTGAATTTATCTGATCATAATTGTTTTGTTCATCGTATGGAAACCAAGTTAATCTTATCGAATCAATGAAATATACAAATTGTTTTCCAATTTTTCCATTGTACAGAAGAATCAATTAGACAATTGATTATAGTAGATGTTCAAAGGGGGGCTGCAAGAGGCTGAACCCCAAGTCTGGATTTCTTATTTGTGGATTGCTTAAAGAGCTTTTTTAAGCGAAAAAGACTGGCTTTCATAGCTCGATCTAATCTATTCTCGCATTTGTTTATGGTGTGCAGCCGAGCACTTGGGTCTACCATACTTGAGCGCATACCTGGATTCGATTGGCACAAATTATCATCATGGTGCAAATTTTGCCACAGGAGGATCAACCATTCGGAGACAGAACGAAACCATATTCGAAAATGGTATAAGCCCATTTTCTCTGGATATCCAGACTGTCCACTATGATCAGTTCAAAGCAAGAACCAGTGAGCTCTACAAACAAGGTCATTCCGTAACTCAACTATCGATCGGAATTGATAATTGTATTAGTGAAGTTTTCTAGTCTAACCGATGTGGTATATAGAATAATTCGCACCAAAACGATATGCAATTGATATTCGCTTTTGATTCTTTTCTTTCACTTAATTATCTGCGTTTCTTTCAGCTAAGGACCCGGCTGATAGAAGCAAACTCCCTAGGCCTCCTCAGTACTTTTCCAGGGCTCTTTACACATTTGACATAGGCCAAAATGATCTTGCTGCTGGTTTTCGGAAACTGTCTGATGCCCAACTTCAAGCAGCCATGCCTGATATAGTCAATCAATTAGCATCAGCAGTTACTGTAAGTTGTGCTTTTTTCCAATTAAAATATAATTAAGTTACGGAAGTATAATTTCTCCGTAAGAGTGCATACAACTGGCATTTCCCGTCACGAGCGCTCAGACTCGTCTTTTGTTCATCAAATTTATAAGTCTTGTGTCATTGCTGAAATTTGACTGTGTATATGATAGCATTTATATCAACGAGGGGCAAGGGCATTCTGGATACATAACACAGGTCCAATTGGTTGCTTGCCAGTAGCCACTCTGTATATTCGCAATCCAAATCCGGGTTTTCTTGATCAGTATGGCTGCATCAAGGGTCAGAATGACAAGGCTATAGAGTTCAACAGGCAACTTAAGGCTAGAGTGATCAAACTGAGGGCAGAGCTTCCTCAAGCTGCTCTAACATATGTGGATGTCTATGCTGCCAAGTATACATTGATCAGCAACACCAAAAATCAAGGTAATTCTTGCTGAATCATGTTTGTAGTAGAACCGTTAAATCAACCAGGCTCTGGCTTGATTCGATTTTGACTAGTTTTTCAACTCGTTGTCTGCTCTGGGGCCAACAGGATTTACCGATCCACTGAAGATCTGCTGCGGGCGTCACGATAACAACATCAATGTCTGGTGTGGACAGAGAGCTATTGTAAATGGTTCAGACGTTTATGGTGATACTTGTGCATATCCTTCAACGTATGTGAGCTGGGACGGTGTTCACTACACTCAGGCTGCAAATCAGTGGGTTGCTAATCACATACTCAACGGCTCATTGTCCGACCCTCCGATTCCGATCACCCACGCTTGTCATAAGCGTTTACGCATGTAACTCTAGCAATAATCGTGTTCGTCACTGGTGTTCTTTTCCGTCGTAATAAATGGTGAAATTTTAAAATAAACATTTCGCAAAGTCAACACGCATTGATTCAAGGACTATATAATGGCCTTTTTGAGCCTCAACTTATCTTTTCTTTTCTCCAAATTTTGCATACTCTTGGAAATATCAAAGAATCGATAGACCTATATTGCAACTTCTCGATTGCGGATTCAAATCTTCTTCAATACATTTTTTTTTTAATTTTTTTCTTGGCACATCATCCACCATTAATAAGTGAGAGACCCACTTGTATACAATAAATTTCACTTGAGTGCATCATAGATGAAGTGACAATAAAAAAATTGAAGAGGAAGTGTACTTGAGAAGATCTCACTCCTTTGATTGCAATTAAGCATAATTGCCAGGAACTTTTGCAACTTGTGAGAAATCAAGAACTGAAGGAAGAAGAAGATGAGGGAAAACAGAGAGCTTAAGCCATGGAAAGAATTTCTACAAATTTGTTTATTGAAGAAGCAATGAATCAATTACATTTGTGTTTTTTATATACAGATATTGCAACGATAAGGTTATTCTATTGTGATTTAGAGATCGCGAATTCGAATCGCAGAAATAGTTAAGACTGTATACGTTTAACCATCTCCAAATTCCACAATGACGAGAATCTAGTAGTCTAAGTACACCTTTGTATGCACTTAATAATATTATCGCNAGAAGAAGATGAGGGAAAACAGAGAGCTTAAGCCATGGAAAGAATTTCTACAAATTTGTTTATTGAAGAAGCAATGAATCAATTACATTTGTGTTTTTTATATACAAATATTGCAACGATAAGGTTATTCTATTGTGATTTAGAGATCACGAATTTGAATCGCAGAAATAGTTAAGACTGTATACGTTTAACCATCTCCAAATTCCACAATGACGAGAATCTAGTAGTCTGAGTACACCTTTGTATGCACTTAATAATATTATCGCTCTCCATCTTTAGCTGATGCAGCTGATCCATTCTTTGAATTTGTAGCTGATGTATGCTGCAATAACTTTTGCCACTGCCCCTTGCATGCCAGGGCCACGGGATAGGGGTTTGTATTCTGAAAAGCAATAATAAAATAAGAAAAGCTAGGCCAAAGTGTTCTTGGCTCGCTTACTGATGGGTCCTGCAGTCATATTATTCAAACTGGAAATTGTTTAACAAAGAAAGTTTAAAAAACAATAAACTAAGGCAAAGCAGGGTCTGATAAGCAATGTGAACGTGAATGCATCATTAGGAGACGATGAACGGTGCTAGTACCAGGATGCAATCTAATATTTTAATTCGAGAATCTTTCAATAGGTAAATGTCATGTTTAGAGGCGTTAAAACATGACATAACTCGTTAACACGATATAAAATCAGAGAGTTTAAATCTTTCTTAAATCACCCATTTTGTAAACGAGTGAGTCCAATACGACACGATAAGTCAATCAAAAAAATAATACGATACAAATAGTTTATATACCGGTTATATATGTAATTCATATACGACACAAACGTAATATGACACAATTCATCAGGATACAAATTAATAAATAAATTGAATATGAATGAAATAATTTTTTACTACACAATTGACCGGCCTAATTATGATGTTGCAGCAACTGCACTAGGAGAAATCCAAAAACACATACAAAGAAAGGTGCAGCTCTGTGACCAACAAAGGAAGAAAATCAAGTAGTGGATTGACACCTCCCTTTTTTTTTTTTCCGTGCTGATGGGTCGACACAACACATTAATCTCAGATTTCTTTGCTTTCCACCCATTTATATATAGGTAGAATCTATATCTTAGCATCTAAGGTCCTCTATATGTAAATGTGTCAAGTGACAGAGGAGTTATAGCTATTCTGCAGGGACAAATGGAGTTCACTGGAGTTTTGATCGTCCCGTTTTTGGTTGTATCAGTTCTCATAGTGGAAGGTGAAGAGGTGATGGCTCTACCACCCTGTGATATCCCGGCAATCTACAACTTTGGCGACTCGAACTCCGACACTGGTGGAATAGCAGCAGCATTTTTTCCAATGGCGGCACCCTGTGGGGAGACATTCTTCGGTAGGCCGGCTGGAAGGGGAAGTGATGGGCGACTAATCATAGACTTCATTGGTAAGAAAATAAACTTCTTGAACCCCTTTCACAAACATGAAAAATAAAAAACCTCTTCTTCTTTGCAAGTTGTTTCTAATGTGCTAATACT
Source organism: Ilex paraguariensis (assembly GCA_963454935.2). Classification (NCBI taxonomy): domain Eukaryota; kingdom Viridiplantae; phylum Streptophyta; class Magnoliopsida; order Aquifoliales; family Aquifoliaceae; genus Ilex; species Ilex paraguariensis. Next base: position 1,202,326 of record CAUOFW020007724.1, on the reverse strand, counting down.
AAGCAATGCTTGTTAATATGAAGCTGATCACCTGGGGCTACCACATTTAAGCGCATACCTGGATTCTATTGGGACCAATTTCCAGCATGGTGCAAATTTTGCAACAGGAGGAGCAACCATTAGGCAACAGAATGAGTCCTGGTTCGAGCATGGTGTGAGCCCATTCCCACTCGATATCCAAGTCGAGCACCATAATCAATTCCAGGAAAGAACAACCTATTTCTACAATCAAGGTCAGTCCGACTCAAAACCAAAGAATTATAAGTGTTTTCTGTCCCACTTGACACAAATATTGTTTTTTGTGATTTTCAGCCAAGGAAANGAGCACCATAATCAATTCCAGGAAAGAACAACCTATTTCTACAATCAAGGTCAGTCCAACTCAAAACCAAAGAATTATAAGTGTTTTCTGTCCCACTTGACACAAATATTGTTTTTTGTGATTTTCAGCCAAGGAACCATCTGATAGAATCAGGCTCCCAAGACCTGAGGATTTCTCCAAGGCTCTTTACACATTTGATATTGGACAAAATGATATTGCTGCAGGTCTTCGAACACTGAGCATTGAAAAGCTTCGAGCCACCATACCAAATATAGTTAACCAGTTTGCTGCAGCTGTCCAAGTAAGTTGCAGAGTTTTTGAGCCACTCTACCTGATGAAAAAATTAAACCCTGTCTAAAACTTGAAAATACTTGACAGGGTATATATGAAAAGGGGGGAAGGATATTCTGGGTACACAACACTGGCCCAATTGGTTGCTTGCCTGTATCTACTGTGAATGTTCACGATCCCCTGCCTGGGTATCTTGATGAGAAGGGCTGCATCAAGGATCAGAACGACATGGCTGCAGAGTTTAATAAGCAACTTAAGGATAAAGTGATCCAACTGAGGGCAAAGCTTCCCCAAGCCACACTAACCTATGTGGATGTCTACAGTGCAAAGTATGGATTAATCAGCAATGCAAAGAATCAAGGTGACCAGCATCAAATCAGACTCATAATAGATTTCCTTGAAATTACAAATCTCTATAAATTCACACCAAGATTCTAGGCAGGATTGTTTTAGGTCACCATGTGGGTGTAATACTAGTGCACAGATTCTACTGTAGCCAAAAAAAAAATACAAAGTAGCAAAATAAATAGTAGCCAGTATATAAGGCCCTTAATGGAGCACAATGGAGAAACATAATTCATGTAGCCGACCCCATGTAGTTGGGATTAAGGCTTTCACGAGTTCACTTGAATTGAGCCATATAAGGCAACATTCTGGGCTCAGGTAGTACAGCTTTTGTTGCTAAGAAACAGTGGGTGAGTAGCAACTCATGACAGGCTTGGCTGTTACATGATTGCTTTCCAGAAAAAAAAACATCGTGGTAGGTAAAGTCGACCAACCTTCTTGCCAGAACTCGAACTGACCAGTTGTGATATGTCCCATATGTTTCCTAGAAAACTCTGAACATCTTTCTGAACAAACTCATGACTGTCTGCTTTGCCTCAATTTTACAGGATTTGAAGATCCTTTCAAGATCTGTTGCGGGTATCACAAAAACAGCATCGATGTTTGGTGTGGGAATAATGCAACTATTAATGGCACTGAAGTATATGCTGGTTCTTGCACAAATCCTTCAGCAGTCATCAGCTGGGATGGTGTGCATTATACCGAAGCTGCAAATCTTTGGATTGCCAACCATATAATAAATGGTTCATTGTCAGACCCACCAATTCCAATCACACAAGCATGTAATACGATCCTGTGAGCCATCGGAGTTAATACATTATTGAAATTAAGCTATTTACACAAGGCACAGGGTACAGGAGGGATGAGCATTAAGATGATGGTTCCCTTCTCAAGAAAGTTATTGACTATTGGCTCCATATGATAAATGCCAGCTTAATTTTCAGATGATTTTGTATTTTTATTCCCTTTTTGCCTTACTTTTTTTTTTCTTTTCCCATGGTACCAAGGCCTATCCACCAAGAGTGCTTTAAAAGACATATCCAAGCTATGCTACCTTGTCGTCCTTTTGAGCTTACTGGTAACAGTTTAGCCTTTCAAACAGATATTAAACCTCAGTCCTGCCTTTTGATCAGTACCATCATATTGCCAAACAGGTTCAAAACAAGGCTGAAATCATTCTTAAGTTACTTTGATAACAACTCTCACATTAGGGAGCCAAGAAACCGTGAATTAAGGCCAAATAATGCTGCTACAGTACTCATGCTAGGAAAAGGGAGCACATTACAGCATAATAAGGAAACTAGTTTTCATGATATAATTCAGAAACTTTTGACATCCGCAAATACATAATAAATATTCATCCCACATCGATTGGTACCACCTGTTGCCNTTACAGCATAATAAGGAAACTAGTTTTCATGATATAATTCAGAAACTTTTGACATCCACAAATACATAATAAATATTCATCCCACATCGATTGGTACCACCTGTTGCCGAAAAAGTTTCAAAGTTATGACCACCCAAGATTCCTACCCTGATCTATTTCTACCATGTTAATTTTTCGGAAGGCCAGTAACTGTTTTTAGGTCGCTAAAATGGATTAAGTTCAAATGTTTCTGTTAATTTACTGGGGACCAACTTATCATGAAACAACCATCAGAATATGTCTCCACTTTGACAATCCATGATATGCCCTTGCTTGCCCACCCTTGATATGCCATCACTCGGGTCATTGGTCAATCTCTCAACCAACTTCACAAAATCACAAGGGGACCCATATAACCATATGCCATACTTGTCCCCAACAAAGAGCAACCACACTGACCTTAATCCTCTGGATGACACCACTAAACATGTTTTGAGTGGCCACCTACTTTGTTTTCTAGAACCATTAATGGGGCACTTAGGCCCATCTTAGTCAACCTTCTTCTCAAAATCTAGTGGCCATTTTTTAAATTGTTTTTGTTTGAAAACATTCATCAAGTACAGAATGTTAAATAATATCTCCAATTATAGGCCAGCTCATTGAAACCATTTTTAATTGGCCAAAGATATAGCAGTCCAAATTGATCATGTCATGATTATGCTGAATACGCTGCAGGCTGAATACCATTAAGCAATATAAATATATCATACAGAGATACATGAAGATGAAATGACAACCTAGGGAAATCAGAGATTGATGATGATAAGATAATCAACTATGGTGACTGGATTGTAGCTTCTTGAACACCTTCTGTGAAGTGCTTTTGCCTCAGTTGAGGGAGAGGTGTAGCAAGGAATGGATAATATTTCAGGATTGTATGGCTGCTGAAGAGAAGACCTATTTTAATGTAATGGGAATTGATCCACCTAATTCTACTACCCATTAGAAGTACAGAGAGCGACGATATTAGAAGTTTGAGAACTACCACTGTTGTTTCAGTGTTAAACTACCAGTGTATCTTCAGAAACAAAGAAAAAGAATCCACTCCTTTGTTCGCACTATTTATCAATTTATGTCATTTGTTATTTTTCTTCATTTTCCCCCTTTTATGTTCCACTTGCTTGTTTCACCAGGAAGAAGAGATGGAAATCTAGGAATCTCCGCTCTTATCATATGTAGTATGGTTCAAGCAATTTTTTTTTTGTTGGTCCTCTCCATGGTCATTCCTTCTTTACTACGGTTGTAAGCCCTTTTATAAAGGNCTATTTATCAATTTATGTCATTTGTTATTTTTCTTCATTTTCCCCCTTTTATGTTCCGCTTGCTTGTTTCAACAGGAAGAGATGGAAATCTAGGAATCTCCGCTCTTATCATATGTAGTATGGTTCAAGCGATTTTTTTTGGTTGGTCCTCTCCATGGTCATTCCTTCTTTACTACGGTTGTAAGCCCTTTTATAAAGATTACGGGAAACGACATTGTTTCTTCAGAAAAATTATTAGTAGATGGGCAATATCGCCGGACTCTGCTCCTGTTGATGCTCAGTCCATAAATCATCCGTGGACAGGTGATAATATAATCTTGTTGCAAGAAATGTAAGCTAAAGATTTGCTAGCATTGACATTGTTTGAATATTGCATTCTGTGCATTAGTGTGGTTCAATGAAATCTTAATTAGAGTGATCAAAATCAAATTCATCTACAGTTGGGATTTCTTAAGAAATTGGAGATCCATTTAAAAAAGATTGGGGAGGATGGAAAAAGAACTTAAAACCAAAAATCCAGAACAATGTCAGAGAGAACTTGTTATATGTGGTCATTTTCAAGGTTAAAAATACTAGGTGAATGGTTTTGGGAGTTCATGCTTCAAGTGTCTGCTAATTTAAGTGCACATAACTTGAGTAACCAGATAATGCAAGACTGGAAGCTTTGTGGACAAGTTGTCACCTTAGAATAATTTGCAAAATTCTACAAAAGCTTTGAACAAGCCATATGAATCAGCTTGAGATTATAAAACATAATTTACATTAAAAAACGCCTTTAAAAATGGCCAGAAATGAAGAATGAAAAGAGGGAGAAAAAAAATGAATAATTAGGTGGTTTCTAAGATTTGAACGATCCAATAAAGGTTTACCGTCTTACGACCAATGCAGTGTTCACCACTTATAGGATGTCAGAGGCAGAAAACAAAAGCTATAAATATTCTCTGGTGATTGCTTCTTCCAACTCTTTGAATTCCCAGGCATCATCAGCTGAATATTGCCCTGTAAAACAGAAAATAGCACCATCAACTTCATGCCTGGAAACAAAAAACAGACAAGAGAAAGGGGAGAGCATCTTGTATAGATGATAATAATGTTACACTACTTTATAGTAGATTTGCAAAGCACATTGAAATAATAGGATTCTTTAAAAATAACTTTTCAACTTTTAGGAAGGTATATTAGCAATGTAATGTTGTTCTTCATTCATCCTTTTTTTCAGTTTTTTGTTGTTTCACTCATTATCTGTAACTGCCGAGTGCTCCAATAATGGTTAGAAAGGAAAAAAGGGAGGGAACAGAAAAGATTACTGCCCCTGTGGTCCCCCAAAACCCTTCCGTCCTTTTGGACACATAGAAAGGGTGAACAATAAATTTGATCAAAATCAGTAGTTTTGAGCAAAATGAGCTTACCAATAGAATCTCTTCGCAAAGCTGATAAATGAGCACAACTGCATATAAGAATAAAAAGACAAGTCTAAGTATGGAGATCTAATGTTATTATTCCCCTTCCCTTCAACAGTGAATTGTATCCCTTCCAAAGGTGCAAGTACGAATGAAAAATGAATTTATTTACAGTACCTGCCCAATGCCTTCCCAAAATCTGCACAAAGAGATCGTATGTATGTCCCTTTCGAGCATGTCACTCGAAAAATCACATTTTGTCTGCAAGCATGTAAGATGAAGCTTAAGAACAGCAAATGTGGTTTGTCAGAAAGAATTCAACATCTCAATAGCAATATTGGAACCTCCAGCAACTAAGTTTGATATCAGACATATAAGGTCACTTTCCTTTCAATGGACATCAGAATGTAACATGAAGACCACTTGGTGCAGCCTTTCTATAAGGTCCATGCTTGACAATGTTTGGTAGCAACAAATCCGGTCTTCAGATAGTCATCAAAGATACTAGAGGAATACTAATCTTTGCAAGTGTCATGCTTCCATAGTATGTACAGGAAGGGTTTCCAGCAGAACAAAACTATTTGAAACACTAGGGGCAGCATGACTTGGAGCCCCTTAAACATGTTTTGGTTGGAGCTTCTTAAGAATTTTGCAGTCAATCAGCAGTAGAAAACACATATGCATGGTCCAATTGTTGAGGGCATGCCGCGCATACTTAGATAAATATTCAATAAAAGTGACTTTAAGGTAAACGATATAAATATCTAGCTACATTGTAAAAACCTGTCTTCTAAACTTCGCTCAACATCAAACTGGAAGATTGAAATCCGCCTTGGTGAAAGTTCAATGCTTTCTCCTCTTCTTGCCTTCTCATACATTCTTTCACCTCCAACCTATCACAAGATGTTGACACTTGTAAGTGAAAGAATTAATACAAATGCTTATTTGAAAAAAAAAAAGGATAAGAAAAGAAAAAGACGGAAGCTGTAATATTAATGCAGTTCAATCCCACACTTCATCACAAACAGTGCTAAAAAATTTTAAGGGAAAAAATAAACTTAAATATATGTATGAGATGAATTGGCCTGGTATTTACATACAGTTATTCTTAAGAGCCATATGATTAAACGCTCTGATCTAAACCATATCATTATGACTTGGGATCCACGTGACAAGGACTGAAGTAGATGTATTTGATTCCTTTTCTTCTCAGATTTTAGGACACAAGGACAGTTGAACTGCAGAAATGCTCTAAACGTCCGGGTAATTCAGTCTGTATTGTACAATGTATATCTGACAGGGAGACTGTTTAAGACATCAGACATCAAAATGCATCCTAGCAATTCTAGTAAATTAAAGAAAGTGTTCCAACTGTGTTCCTCTATCAAAAGTTCTTATAGACTATATGATCTTTCTCAATTCTAATTGTGATTCTGAAGTTATCCCATACCCACACCCATTTGGCGATGTTGTCAGCACTGTATGCTACAATGTGAAGTGCTCATCTAGTATGTCTTCATACCAGGACAAACCAGAAAAATATCAGGGCTGGCATGCATGCTTGTTTGCCTCACCCATCAAAAGAATAACGAATTCACCAAAGTTTGGGTGCCAAATGAATACGATGTGCTGGAGAACTTAGTCCATGATACAAGATTAACAATCAAATCAAATCAGAGGATTAGATATCAAAATAGGATTATCCATAGTCAATAACCAGGCCTTTTTTTAACTCCATACGAATAGAAGAACATCCTTTGAACTGATATGCATTACCATTCTCTGCATATGGAAGAATATATCTGCATGAACATCACTCGGTGATTTTCCTGCATAACTTTATGGGATAACATAGGAGAAATTCTTACTTTGATGGCAGAAAACATAGGAGGGACTTGCCATATCTCCCCACAAAAGGATGCAGCACTTTTCTTTATGTCCACATCTTTGATGTGCTCCCATGGCTCACGTTGGATAACCTGAAGAAGAAAATAACATTTAACTAGAAGCAACACAATCTTGGACAATTTAAAGAAAAAGGTCAGCTTTATAAGTACAACGGAACAGAAAGCTCCAATTGACCAAACATATCAACGGATCTAACATCTAGAAAAGATGTAAATACAGATGAAGCAAGTGGAATCAAGCTTGTACATGGAGGAAGGTAAAGGTGGGTGATTGTTGGTTATTGTGGCCTCCTCCATATATGAATGTCAGCACTTGGTGTTATTGTCCCCTACTATGTGTACCAATAGCACTCCTCTCATGAAATTTACTTGCATGTCAGACTTTAAGCACAAAAAGTTTTTTAAAACTCATTGTCTTCTATATCCTGTACTAGTATTAGTCTTCTACCCAGTTTGGTGACCATCTCACACAATAACTGCATTGTATTTGAATGTATGAATGACAACTTAAAACCTTGATGGCAGATACCTATGATATCAAACAGTTTAAAGTTTTCCCAATCCATTCGTTAATAGCTCAGCTGTCTAGCTGCCCAAATAACAGTGACTGAAGATATATGCTAAATTTGTAGCTCCATGGATTCGTTGGTCATCATTTTCATTGTTAACCTGAAAACTACTATTACCTCTACTCTCAAACAAAATTGGTGAAATTTTTAACAATCGTGCCCTGTTTTTACTTTGACAGGCACAACATTTGTATTTGTTATATGTAGTCAGTTTTAAATAGGAGAAGCCCCTTGATTATATGAAGTTCACTGCAACAGGTGTAGAAAAGAAATTAGGAGAGACATGAAATATATACCTTTTAATTGAAAACACAGGGCAGACACACTTATACAAAATAAGTTGCACGTATTCTACTCAATGGCAGAGAATTGTGGCAAAATAAATCTCATGAATTTTACAGCCAACTGAACTTAAAATGAAATATCTTATCTCAAAGAACCAAACACACCGGTGAATCAGCATCCCAAGTTGAGGTTGCTTCCCCTAGGCGGAAGACTCCACTATAAGCCTTGGTCATACCTTGATATCTACAATGAAAGATTAAAATTGTTTTATACAGAATCCACCTGTATTGATTAGCCAAGGAAAAGTTGTAGCCATAACTAATAAATACTACTGTGATCTTATCCTCTATAAGAGGAAGAAAAGAAGATTCAGTAAAGAGCCCAACAACTCAAGAACTTCCCTGGAGCCATTGATTTTATAAAACATCTATCAAGTCTCACCTTTCAACAAGCTTAGTAGCTTTACCAATACATACAATCAGTAAGCCAGTTGCCATAGGATCGAGGGTTCCAGCATGTCCCACCTGTAACAGATAAATTGGTGGGAGGATAAACTAATGGAAAGGTAATGCCTACAATTTAGGTTCAGAGCACCTTTTTCACTTGGACAACGCGACGAAGTTTTCCACAAACAGTGAATGAAGTCCATCCTGTACAAAACATTGTACTGTTATTTTTTGGGTGTATACTTCAATAAAATAAAAGAAGTATCAAAATTCTTCTTTTAGATTGCCCTATAATGTCGATAACAGAGATCATTTTTTAGATTGCCCTATAATGTCGNACATTGTACTGTTATTTTTTGGGTGTATACTTCAATAAAATAAAAGAAGTATCAAAACTCTTCTTTTAGATTGCCCTATAATGTCGATAACAGAGATCATTTTTTAGATTGCCCTATAATGTCGATAACAGAGACCATGATCAACATTCATAAATTTTGATGGATGGATCTTTTGATCCTCAATTCGAGTTCAAAAGCATTGTGAACTGAAAGGTACAAGCTCCCTTTATAGACTTATAACATGTTCCTGTTTCCTCCTCTCTCCTACGTGTTATAGAACTTTTCTTTCTTTACAATTGCCAGTCAATGTATTTTGCTAAATCAACGCACCGAGATTTTAATGTAATGAAAAATTAGCTCCCTTCTTTACAAATATGTCAATTGATTAAAGAGGTTTAATTAACGATGATCAAAAAATATTTTCCACAAAATAGATTTTTTCTTGGATGTGAATAACAATATGTAAAATCTACCAATGACTACAGTTAAAACCCACCTTTCGGTTTGTTCACCAAAACCACCGTCCCAGCTGGACTATCCCATTTCGGAGGTAGGCCAGTGCTCCTCGTCGCAACAAACGGTTCCGCATTGGTATCGGCAACATCACTATCTTTATTGGGAACTTTTTTCAAACATTTGAAAAACTCCTCCACCTTCTTCTCCGAAACATCAATTTTGACATCCTTCACTCCAACCACTTCTCTCTCATTCTTTTCCTCCTCAAAAAACACCAACCCTCTACCGTCCCCACCATCCGCACCCTTCTCATTCCTCTCTTTTGCGACTCTCTTTTCCTTTGTATTCTTATTAGATTCACCGGGTTGAAGAAACGCCTTATCGAAACACTGATCAGGAAAATACTTCTTCTCCAGCTGATACACCATCTTGTAATGCTTGTCCTTCTCCCACGGATACGCAAATGTGTCGTAGAAGTATAATTCCTCTTCTTTCTTATGCAATGTTCGGAGCTCGACCACTTCTTGCTTCAATTCAACAAAATTATTATCGTCTCGACGATTATTGTCATCTTCTGAATCTGACCCATACATTCTTTTTCTCCTCTTGTTGTAATACTTCCTTTTAGACTTATCCATCCCTACGTTACTCAACATGGGTTTGTCCGATGTTAGTTTACGATCGACCCAATCGTCAAATCCGAGTTCCGACCCCGGTTCCGAGTCGTTGGGTTTGGATTTAGGGAGTGGTTGGAGTCGGCGCCGAGGTTGGGTGGATGAGGACTGAGCTGGGCGAGAGATTATCATTTCGTATTGAAGTGGGTATGGAGTTGCAGTGGTGGAGAAGGGTTTGATTGAGAGCGTTGGGGTGGAAGGTTTGAGTTTTGGGGGTAGGAAGACAGAGTTTGGTATTGCTCTGAAGGATGACATAGTAGGGTTTTGGCGGAGGAGGATGAGAGACATACGGGTTACAGATATTGATTTCACCATGGATTCGGTTGGTCCAGTTCTGGTGGAGCGTCTCCACTCCCACTCTCGACTGTTTTGTGTTTTTAGGGTGCGCGTTTGTTTAGGGAAAAATAAAAGAGGGGAGGGGGATTTGAGTATTTTGTATTTTAAAATATTTTAAGATTTTTATTTTATTTTTTAAAAAATTATTTTTTTTATATTAAAATTTTAATATATTAAAAACGTTATAATATGACATTTTTTTTAACTTTTTTTTTTTTGTCAAAAGTTAATTTATTAACACTAATAAAAAAATTAACAGAAAAATAATAAAAGGGTTACATTATAAAATTTTTAATATATTAAGAGTACAATATAAAAAATTTAATTTTTGAACTCACAATAATTTTAGTGCAAACTTTTAGACTTTTTCAATTGATTTACACAATAATTTTAGTGCAAACCTTTAGAGAGGACAGTTTTAAAAAATAACCATTGTATAATAGTAGTAATTACCACTAAAATTAAATAATTTTTGGATTATTTTTATTTTGTACCCCAAAAAATGTATCAACTTTCAATTTACACCTTTAAATATTAAAAATATCAATTTGTACTCTTATTGTTATGGATTGATAGAAATATAAATCTCATTCAGATTATCGTTCAGTTGTTCGCCAAAAATTAAAATACGTGAATTATAAATGCTTACTTATGTATAAATTCACGAATTATTGACACATCCTGTGTCACGTGATATCGTTAGTCTCTATCTTTGTAAAGAAATATTATTTTTAATATAAACAACGATATTAAATTGATCATAGGCAAAGATTTGTAGTCATAGACATACTTCATGCTCATCCAGGAAATATTTGCACCTTACATGCTTCAATTTATGATAAAAAATTAAATGAAAGTCTTGATCAAATTTACATTACTATTAATTCATAATATTAATAATATAAATTGAGAATTAAGTCATTTTTCAGGATATAAGGGGAGATTTGCTCTTTTTTTTTTTTTTGCATGACTTGATTTTTTGGGGTCATTAATAAACAAAAATCGTCGTCTCCCGGACTCGGCGTATTCGCAGGATCTCTCTCTCTCTCTCTCTCTCCCCAATATTTGAAATACTCAGTTCCCACCCTTTCCAAATCTTTTGGGGCTTTCTAATTTTATCCTTAGCGCTCGTGGAGGCCATGGATACAGCCGATTGGACAGAAGACGACGAGTGGGAGCTCATCAACGATGATGGATTCGTCTACAAACGGAAGAAGCGCCGTTTTGACCCGACAGCAGCCTCCGCCTCCGCCTCAACAGCACCAGATCCAGCGGCCGAAGAGAAGAATCGCAGAGAACGAAAGAAAATGGCACTAATTAGAATCAAAATGAGGTATCAGAAAGAGATCGACCAGTGGGAACATTTGTCGAACACCTTGAAGACCATGCAAGAACTAACCCGGAACCAACAACAACGGCAAGAAATTGAGACGTCGATTGATCCGTCTATGAGCTCGCCTCTCTTGCCGGCCCAGTCGTCAGACTCTACTAACCGTAGAATCGTGGATGATCTCCTCATTCAGGTAAATTTTGCATCGCGTGTTCTTCGACCTTTATGTTCTGTGTTTGTTTGCTCAGAAAATATGGACAGTAACCTAAAACTGTATTTCAGCGAGTAAACCCAGCTGACTCAAAATTTTACTGGGTACCAATTGATAAAGGGGAAAGAAAATATCCAAATATCTCATAGTTTCGTCCATTTCAGTCTCTCAGCTGCCAGACAGGGCTAATTTAGCCCTGTACTGTACCACATCAATTAACTGCCACAGTTCTGCCATTACGTTTAACTGGATTGGGATGTTATCAGCAATTTATTCTGTACAACTTTGGCTTGTTAATTCATTAATTGGGGAAAAAAGGAAAGAGTTTTTCTTCATACTCGTTTTTATACCCAGTAAAACCATACTCAGTTTGTTGTTCTAATTTGTTCGAGTTTCTGTCTTGTAGGTTGAGGCCCAAGAAGCTATAATTCGCGATGCTTCAAATTTATGTGACGTAGCTGAAGCTATGTGCGATTCACAACTTGAGAGAACAAAGCGATCCTTCATTGATCTTCCAATTTGGGCAGCTTCGCCGCGTGAGCTCTTAGCATCTCTCTGTGAAGATTGAGATTATTGTAGGAAATCACCTAGTTGGTTATTGTAGAAAGTTTCCAATCCTGGTTGTAGTTGTGACAGTAAGGTTAGTGTATAAAAAGGCCCCTATCAAAATATGTTGTTTATGTAGATTCTCTGATGATCTAGATTTTGAACTGTATCCTGAAGAAGTAACGATGATTGAGCAGATTTGTTAACAATGTTATGAATGAACATAAGATACAGTTGAAGGAAGATGAAGCCTTTCGTATCTAAGAACAATTTGATCTGTAATCTGGAGAGAAAGTTGAGTGATTTGATGGTGAATACTCTTTGTAATTATGTTAAAGATTTTGTGTGGCTAGAGTTTGATTTCTTTGTCCTGTTTGCGAAAAGGAATGTGAATTCATAGAAGGGAATGATTTGAAGGATTGATGAGCTTGATTACATGAGACGGCNTTGTAATTATGTTAAAGATTTTGTGTGGCTAGAGTTTGATTTCTTTGTCCTGTTTGCTAAAAGGAATGTGAATTCATAGAAGGGAATGATTTGAAGGATTGATGAGCTTGATTACATGAGACGGCGTCATCACTAGTATGAAGCCAACTGTTTTAATGTCAATCAGGAGAAACATCGTGACATCCAAAGCGTTACAGTGGGTATAACTCAATTTCTTAAATTAACACCAAAATGTGGTCGCTTGTCATGCTTTTTCAGTCATTCCCAAAGCAGTATCAAATGATTATATACACATCTCATAATAGATTATTAGAACAACTAAAAAATTTAGGCATTTAAAAAAAAAACAGAAAGTTTTGCTGTATCAGTTCAATGAACTTCAAAAGGAGAAGGAATGAAAAGTGGACGGATTAAATCTGAAACATCTGATTGAGTCTATCTTGATGATAAGGTTGAGAGGTCCATATCATTTAAACAAGAAGGAACAACTTTAATTGGTTGAAAAACAAAACCAGCTTTTTGACATGCATCCTCCAGGAGCTTAACTTGTGAAGAGCCATCAGGGCAAAATGCAACTATGGCACCTCCACTACCAGTAAATTTTGAGGCAGCACCCACCTGTCGGGCCACTTCCACCATCTCTATGTTAAGAGCACCAAGGACACTGTCTCCAAACATGCGCCTGTATGAAATCCATATATCGAAGCTGAGTACTATATATCAGATTATAATGCAAGGACATATCTATGTTTCTAACAGTAAACAAACAAAATTGTGGTTGTGGAGTAGTACAAGAGCTATTTCCTATACTGACAACTACATCACAAGATTCAAACACAAGACATTAGAAAAGCTCCAAGGGGATAGAGCAAGAGAAAGACTCAGGAAGTGGACCAAATAGTACTCTTTTTTCAGAACTCAGCTNAAGGACACTGTCTCCAAACATGCGCCTGTATGAAATCCATATATCGAAGCTGAGTACTATATATCAGATTATAATGCAAGGACATATCTATGTTTCTAACAGTAAACAAACAAAATTGTGGTTGTGCAGTAGTACAAGAGCTATTTCCTATACTGACAACTACATCACAAGATTCAAACACAAGACATTAGAAAAGCTTCAAGGGGATAGAGCAAGAGAAAGACTCAGGAAGTGGACCAAATAGTACTCTTTTTTCAGAACTCAGCTCGAGAGGTAAGTGCTATGTTTACCTTCGGAGGTCAAAATTACGATTCATGAGGCTTGCAAGTTTGCTATAATCCTTTTCAAGCAATGCTGTATGTCCTTCTAAAGCTACATTAGCGACTTCTTCCATTGATGATATGATAAACTTATCACCATCAAGCCACTTTTGCCTAACTGTACTGTGTACCTGTATAGAACATGTTTTATCAGATAAAAGCATTTACAGGAAGACCTTTGTTCTGTCAGATGTCCCTCCAGCTCTAAAGGTCTCAATTTCGAAGTCATGAAGAAGAATACTAGCTTCCACACCNTTCCATTGATGATATGATAAACTTATCACCATCAAGCCACTTTTGCCTAACTGTACTGTGTACCTGTATAGAACATGTTATATCAGATAAAAGCATTTACAGGAAGACCTTTGTTCTGTCAGATGTCCCTCCAGCTCTGAAGGTCTCAATTTCGAAGTCATGAAGAAGAATACTAGCTTCCACACCGTTCCTTGTATTAATAACATGCCTTGTGAAACTAAATTCTGGTTCCTTGTTCTACTAATGTGCCTTAATATTTGTTTCAATAACGGAAAAATGCAAGGTAGTTGATGCCAAAAGAGTAACATTTTAACAAAAGAAAAAATCGCACATAGGAGAGGCCAATGACTTGCCACGTGACTAAAGAATAAGTTAGAGAAGCCTTNTAACGGAAAAATGCAAGGTAGTTGATGCCAAAAGAGTAACATTTTAACAAAAGAAAATGGCACATAGGAGAGGCCAATGACTTGCCACATGACTAAAGAATAAGTTAGAGAAGCCTTGAGAAATTTAGAGTATTCTAGAAAATCTTGAAATATTCCAGAGTATTATTGTACTAGATTGCAGATAACATTTTAGAAATAGCCTAAAAATTTGTAGATAATATTCTAGAAATAGCCTTAGATTTAGGACACTTGGTCAAGAATCTATAAATAGGGAAGCTGAGTTTCATTCTCATTCCCTCAAACTCTTTTGACATCCCCTCTTGTAGTTAAATTGGAGACTTACTTACTTAGCACTTTTTAGAGAGCTTTGCGCTGTGACAAATGACTGCAACTTATGTTCTTGGTCCAAAGGATTCCGACGACCGAATCACCCTACATCGCAAGATGAAGATGGAAAAACCTTTGAATTTCTCTCTCTTCTTATCTACTAAGTAATGGGAACTGATTGGCCCATAACGCGCCACACGTCTCGTCTTTTTCTGATTTGATTTTGTTTTGAATCAATTAAATTTAGTTCTACTTTAAGCTCGATATATTTTATTCAAACTAAATTTAAATTAAAAAATTATATACTACAAAAAAATAAGTATAACAATCAAAAGAATCAGTCATTATAAACCTTCCCAGAGTCACTTGGATTCTCTGCATAAATGAGATGGAGAGGAGGGAGAAGATTAATATCCATAGGTGTATAAATGCCATGCCCCAAGTCATCCATGTATTTCTTGCTAAAATCCTGCAAAAAAAAAAAAAAGTTAAATATGTTATCTTTATACCCGTAATGTGCTGCTATATAAAATCTTAAAATCACATACCATATATACGAGGCCCCCATAAACCTGTGCTACCCTGTCCTGGAGACCGGCAACAATTCCAAGTTCTTTTTCCGCATTAAGTACAAGGTTAGGTCTAACCTCCACTTTAACAATATGCCTAACATTGTAAAAGTCGAGAAGACAACTAAGGGCAGCACATACAATAGCACTAGAACCAGAAAGTCCTGTCTGAGACATCAAGAATAAATTTTAAGTCATATTTTTTGAACAAAATTATTTCTTTTTTTGAAACAAAATTATTTCAAGTTTGACAACAATAAATTGAGCTTTGGAAAGACACATAACTGCACTTTTTTATCGAGCAATCAGCATGTTTGCAACTAACTAGATTAGAAAGGAACATAAAGCAACATAATGCAAGGAAGTGTTTGGTACATGAATTTTTATGTCCATGCCCCAACGAAGACCAACAAAACTTTTAGAAAAGAAAAGGGATATCATTTCCTCTCTCATCCACTTTGTATACAGCCTCCTATTATTTTACAAATTGGAATTTTTTATTTGACGAAAATTGAATTGACTCAAGGTGGAAGGCTTACAAATTTAGAAGATGGTTGTTGCAAAAAACTCCGTTGAAACTCATCGATTTTGAGATTTCACTATGTGAAAGGTCAACTAAAGTGTGAGCCAATTGCAAGGAACGTCAAAACTTGGAGGAAAGTATGTATAAGCCTCTCACTTAAAACAAAGAAGTAAGTTTCATCTACATGTCAATCAACGAAAAAAATGTCGCAAGTAAGATTGCATCAATTTGCAGATACAATTTAACAAGAAAACAGAAAACAGGGCTGCATCAACATGCAGAAGCAACCTATAAAGAAACCCGAAAGAAGAAATGAAAAGTTGTGATGCTTTATCACTTATTTTATTCAGAATAAACAGCTAGACATAAGTCCTTTTATAAGCGACTAGCCATAGATGTAAGAACCTGGCGATCATAAGGCCGAGCCTTCTTAAAAAAGGTGTCTTGAGAAAATCCTTGTTGACAAACAATCGATATGTGCGATTGCCACAAGTGACTCAAGTGAAAATGCCTAATGTAATACAAAATACCATTAATATTGCTCAGTTTTACTTTAAAAGCAAAAATTGTATGTGGCTGAAGAGGAAAAGCCCAGCCACGATTAAAGTATCAAAAGACTCATTTGTATTGAAAAAGTTGTATAGTGATTGCTTTACACAAACAAAATAGTAAATATCACATAGAACATTTAAAAACAACTTAAGCTTTACCTGGCGAGGGATGTTTGTATCATATGACAAAGTAAAATTTCCTTCATGAAGCTCAATATGGTTATCTTTACAATAATTGAAAAAAACTTTGCCAATTGCCATAAGCAGACGCACACCTCCATAGTAACCTTCATTTTGCAACCGATTCACCTGTCAGACAAAAGGTTGAGAGCAATTTATTTATCATAGAACTTGATGGAAATATACAGAATATCTAAATGGTGATTCTAAAGGGAATCCGTGTCACGACAAACATTTTCACGAGTGAGAGATATAGAGAGAGAACCAAAATATGTTTCTCAAAAATGTAATGATTAAATTAATGATAATCCTCTGCAAAATATTTTAAACTAGCAGAAACTGATACCTTTGCCCACAGTTACAAGACAACAAGTTCTCTTAGGGTTAAGCTAAATAGTACNCAGAAGCCCAGAAGTTTGCGAGGCTGAAAGAGATGGTGCGACCATAGTAGACATCGCTGGGGTTGCCGAGAAGTCCCACTCTCGCATACGCCTTGTGCTCGATCACACTCCGATTTTCAGATTCGGTAGAAGTTTTTCGATCCATTGCTTCTCTTCCTTCGATTGTCGGACTCAACATTGAGTTTTGTTTTTTTCGATATTTATCTAAGTTATATTTATGGTTTCAGGTAAAACATAAACAACTCAGCATTAGATGAATCCTACTACTAATGTGAGTCATCGAGTCCAATTATAATAAAAATGGAACAAGATTTGAATCTATACTTTATAATTTTTAAATTTGAATCATTTTATATTCGATAGAATTAATTTTGATTCAAATTTAATCTAATCCAATTTAATTCTGTCGGAGCGATCCAAACATCGCCATGCTGAATTGACTAGGACTTAGGATGATTCAATTTACCGGGACCGTTAATTTCGTAGTGTGGGGTTATACCATGAGACTCGACTAGACTTTTTGCTGAGTCCNTGGAGAGGAGGGAGAAGATTAATATCCATAGGTGTATAAATGCCATGCCCCAAGTCATCCATGTATTTCTTGCTAAAATCCTGCAAAAAAAAAAAAAAGTTAAATATGTTATCTTTATACCCGTAATGTGCTGCTATATAAAATCTTAAAATCACATACCATATATACGAGGCCCCCATAAACCTGTGCTACCCTGTCCTGGAGACCGGCAACAATTCCAAGTTCTTTTTCCGCATTAAGTACAAGGTTAGGTCTAACCTCCACTTTAACAATATGCCTAACATTGTAAAAGTCGAGAAGACAACTAAGGGCAGCACATACAATAGCACTAGAACCAGAAAGTCCTGTCTGAGACATCAAGAATAAATTTTAAGTCATATTTTTTGAACAAAATTATTTCTTTTTTTGAAACAAAATTATTTCAAGTTTGACAACAATAAATTGAGCTTTGGAAAGACACATAACTGCACTTTTTTATCGAGCAATCAGCATGTTTGCAACTAACTAGATTAGAAAGGAACATAAAGCAACATAATGCAAGGAAGTGTTTGGTACATGAATTTTTATGTCCATGCCCCAACGAAGACCAACAAAACTTTTAGAAAAGAAAAGGGATATCATTTCCTCTCTCATCCACTTTGTATACAGCCTCCTATTATTTTACAAATTGGAATTTTTTATTTGACGAAAATTGAATTGACTCAAGGTGGAAGGCTTACAAATTTAGAAGATGGTTGTTGCAAAAAACTCCGTTGAAACTCATCGATTTTGAGATTTCACTATGTGAAAGGTCAACTAAAGTGTGAGCCAATTGCAAGGAACGTCAAAACTTGGAGGAAAGTATGTATAAGCCTCTCACTTAAAACAAAGAAGTAAGTTTCATCTACATGTCAATCAACGAAAAAAATGTCGCAAGTAAGATTGCATCAATTTGCAGATACAATTTAACAAGAAAACAGAAAACAGGGCTGCATCAACATGCAGAAGCAACCTATAAAGAAACCCGAAAGAAGAAATGAAAAGTTGTGATGCTTTATCACTTATTTTATTCAGAATAAACAGCTAGACATAAGTCCTTTTATAAGCGACTAGCCATAGATGTAAGAACCTGGCGATCATAAGGCCGAGCCTTCTTAAAAAAGGTGTCTTGAGAAAATCCTTGTTGACAAACAATCGATATGTGCGATTGCCACAAGTGACTCATTTTTACAAGTGACTCAAGTGAAAATGCCTAATGTAATACAAAATACCATTAATATTGCTCAGTTTTACTTTAAAAGCAAAAATTGTATGTGGCTGAAGAGGAAAAGCCCAGCAACGATTAAAGTATCAAAAGACTCATTTGTATTGAAAAAGTTGTACAGTGATTGCTTTACACAAACAAAATAGTAAATATCACATAGAACATTTAAAAACAACTTAAGCTTTACCTGGCGAGGGATGTTTGTATCATATGACAAAGTAAAATTTCCTTCATGAAGCTCAATATGGTTATCTTTACAATAATTGAAAAAAACTTTGCCAATTGCCATAAGCAGACGCACACCTCCATAGTAACCTTCATTTTGCAACCGATTCACCTGTCAGACAAAAGGTTGAGAGCAATTTATTTATCATAGAACTTGATGGAAATATACAGAATATCTAAATGGTGATTCTAAAGGGAATCCGTGTCACGACAAACATTTTCACGAGTGAGAGATATAGAGAGAGAACCAAAATATGTTTCTCAAAAATGTAATGATTAAATTAATGATAATCCTCTGCAAAATATTTTAAACTAGCAGAAACTGATACCTTTGCCCACAGTTACAAGACAACAAGTTCTCTTAGGGTTAAGCTAAATAGTACGTACTAAATTTGGAACTTATATGGTTACCTCTTAATATGTTACAAGTGAACAATCATCCAAGGACACTAGATCTTCTCATAAATAACAGGTTTCAGTTAGCATTCTGTAGATGGCTACGAATCTTCATAAGAATAGGCCAGAACTCTCAAGCACCAATTGTTACTGATATACCTGTGTCTATGATAATTACAGACTCTTAGCACTGTTGCACCTCAATAAAGCCATATCAACTACTCTACATCACAAGTTTGCTCTATCAAAAGCAACAACCACTGCTAAATAATCCTTCACCACCTCTCTTTTCGCAATCTCAACCCATTTCTATTTGACATCACTTCGTCTAGAGGTTCTATTTTAACTTCCCAGATAACTCCGTGTAGCAGACAACAATTCAATACCAGTTGTTATCAAAATCTATGACCATGATCACCCCCAATACACACCTGTAAGCTCCTCTCTTCCCAAGGATCACATGACTTGCATCTATAGGATTAATTGTCCTAGCATAACCACAATCCTTGCCGTAAATTATTAGATTTTTCGAACCACATTCGTCCAGCAGCTCAAAAGTAAACCAACAAATTGGATACCACATAATATGTGCATATCTGAAGATATCCCCTACTTTTATTATATGGCTAAAATACCACTTTTCTACTTCTAATCTAAGCTGGTTTTGCTTGGCTTCCATATATTAAAGTGTCAGGATCATCCAATTTACAATTGAGATGCAAAATGAACAGGATCAGTAACACATTAAAAAAAAACCTAATCAAGATTCAAACAGTAACTTAAGGCAACTGGACCTCCTAGACAACTAAAAAAGCATAATAACTCGAGCAATAAAAGCTCTCCAACAGCAAAATACAACTACTATTGAGAGATACATGATATTTCAGAGGATCACAATTTTCGGCATATGAGAAATTAAATGTAGAGCACCAATTATACACAACAAGATCAAATCACTCACAGATCGAATCATACACCATCCCATCGATACAAGCAATCTAAATTTCACCACCCGTTCTTAAAATATTAATCTAACCAATGCAAAACAAGATCCATTATCTTCTACAATGCTAGTCTCGAATTGCAGATCAAGATCAACAAAACATACAAAGATATATGTAAAAAAAGAGCGAAAGATAAGTAGAGACCAGATGACCAATGGAATTGAACTGGACGAGATCGTGAGTAGGGTGAGGAACGATGACGAGATCATTGGAAGGCTCCAAACGAACAGAAGCCCAGAAGTTTGCGAGGCTGAAAGAGATGGTGCGACCATAGTAGACATCGCTGGGGTTGCCGAGAAGTCCCACTCTCGCATACGCCTTGTGCTCGATCACACTCCGATTTTCAGATTCGGTAGAAGTTTTTCGATCCATTGCTTCTCTTCCTTCGATTGTCGGACTCAACATTGAGTTTTGTTTTTTTCGATATTTATCTAAGTTATATTTATGGTTTCAGGTAAAACATAAACAACTCAGCATTAGATGAATCCTACTACTAATGTGAGTCATCGAGTCCAATTATAATAAAAATGGAACAAGATTTGAATCTATACTTTATAATTTTTAAATTTGAATCATTTTATATTCGATAGAATTAATTTTGATTCAAATTTAATCTAATCCAATTTAATTCTGTCGGAGCGATCCAAACATCGCCATGCTGAATTGACTAGGACTTAGGATGATTCAATTTACCGGGACCGTTAATTTCATAGTGTGGGGTTATACCATGAGACTCGACTAGACTTTTTGCTGAGTCCGCAGTTTTCTGCAATCTAGGCTTCACTGTAGAGGCTAAGAATCGAGTTTTGTTTTGAATCTGATTTATATTTAAATTCATTTAATTAGATATAAACTAATATATTTTATTTATTTATCTGAATTAATTTATATCTTAAATCGAATATGAATATATATAAATTCAATTTGAAGAAAATTCAATTTGATTAATCTACATAATTGTTTGAAATTTTATCCTATACATATTTCTCTCAAAATTATTTCATTGCCTATTTAATATTTCTATCGTATATTTAATCATTTAATATTTGATTAATTTGTAGTTTAATATAATTTTTATTTTAGATATTATCTATACACGATAATATACATATATTGAAAAAATTATCGAATTACGTATTTTTGTCGATATTTGTAAAAATATATTAAGTAAAAATAAATTTTAAATGATGTAATCAAATAGATGAAGAAAAGAAAAATTAGTATTTAATATAGTGAAATTGATTTTTTAGATGTTCGAATTTTATATTTCATCGTGCCTTCAAGCATCGGTTATAACTAGTATATATATGCATTAACTTTTATTACATATAATATATGTGTGTATCTATATAATAAAATATAATACAATTCAAATCTCAAAAAATAAACAAAATTACTTGTATTTTTTGCGGTTGAGATCTATTTAAATTTTACTTTAAAGTTAACCGACGGCTAATATTAACATCCCGAATTTAATAAAGAAAATTAGGAGTATTCAAATTTTCAATTAACCATAATTTCCTACCCTACCAATTGACCACAATTTCCTACCCTATCCTATTGAACGACTAGCCGCAAAAAATAAAATAGGGATGCGAAAGGGTTTTTAGTCTTCTAATTAAATTGAGTAGGAATGTCCATCAATTTCCGCATTCCTACTCTACNAAAGAAAACAGGGCTGCATCAACATGCAGAAGCAACCTATAAAGAAACCCGAAAGAAGAAATGAAAAGTTGTGATGCTTTATCACTTATTCTATTCAGAATAAACAGCTAGACATAAGTCCTTTTATAAGCGACTAGCCATAGATGTAAGAACCTGGCGATCATAAGGCCGAGCCTTCTTAAAAAAGGTGTCTTGAGAAAATCCTTGTTGACAAACAATCGATATGTGCGATTGCCACAAGTGACTCATTTTTACAAGTGACTCAAGTGAAAATGCCTAATGTAATACAAAATACCATTAATATTGCTCAGTTTTACTTTAAAAGCAAAAATTGTATGTGGCTGAAGAGGAAAAGCCCAGCAACGATTAAAGTATCAAAAGACTCATTTGTATTGAAAAAGTTGTACAGTGATTGCTTTACACAAACAAAATAGTAAATATCACATAGAACATTTAAAAACAACTTAAGCTTTACCTGGCGAGGGATGTTTGTATCATATGACAAAGTAAAATTTCCTTCATGAAGCTCAATATGGTTATCTTTACAATAATTGAAAAAAACTTTGCCAATTGCCATAAGCAGACGCACACCTCCATAGTAACCTTCATTTTGCAACCGATTCACCTGTCAGACAAAAGGTTGAGAGCAATTTATTTATCATAGAACTTGATGGAAATATACAGAATATCTAAATGGTGATTCTAAAGGGAATCCGTGTCACGACAAACATTTTCACGAGTGAGAGATATAGAGAGAGAACCAAAATATGTTTCTCAAAAATGTAATGATTAAATTAATGATAATCCTCTGCAAAATATTTTAAACTAGCAGAAACTGATACCGTTGCCCACAGTTACAAGACAACAAGTTCTCTTAGGGGTAAGCTAAATTGTATGTACTAAATTTGGAACTTATATGGTTACCTCTTAATATGTTACAAGTGAACAATCATCCAAGGACACTAGATCTTCTCATAAATAACAGGTTTCAGTTAGCATTCTGTAGATGGCTACGAATCTTCATAAGAATAGGCCAGAACTCTCAAGCACCAATTGTTACTGATATACCTGTGTCTATGATAATTACAGACTCTTAGCACTGTTGCACCTCAATAAAGCCACATCAACTACTCTACATCACAAGTTTCCTCTATCAAAAGCAACAACCACTGCTAAATAATCCTTCACCACCTCTCTTTTCGCAATCTCAACCCATTTCTATTTGACATCACTTCGTCTAGAGGTTCTATTTTAACTTCCCAGATAACTCCGTGTAGCAGACAACAATTCAATACCAGTTGTTATCAAAATCTATGACCATGATCACCCCCAATACACACCTGTAAGCTCCTCTCTTCCCAAGGATCACATGACTTGCATCTATAGGATTAATTGTCCTAGCATAACCACAATCCTTGCCGTAAATTATTAGATTTTTCGAACCACATTCGTCCAGCAGCTCAAAAGTAAACCAACAAATTGGATACCACATAATATGTGCATATCTGAAGATATCCCCTACTTTTATTATATGGCTAAAATACCACTTTTCTACTTCTAATCTAAGCTGGTTTTGCTTGGCTTCCATATATTAAAGTGTCAGGATCATCCAATTTACAATTGAGATGCAAAATGAACAGGATCAGTAACACATTAAAAAAAAACCTAATCAAGATTCAAACAGTAACTTAAGGCAACTGGACCTCCTAGACAACTAAAAAAGCATAATAACTCGAGCAATAAAAGCTCTCCAACAGCAAAATACAACTACTATTGAGAGATACATGATATTTCAGAGGATCACAATTTTCGGCATATGAGAAATTAAATGTAGAGCACCAATTATACACAACAAGATCAAATCACTCACAGATCGAATCATACACCATCCCATCGATACAAGCAATCTAAATTTCACCACCCGTTCTTAAAATATTAATCTAACCAATGCAAAACAAGATCCATTATCTTCTACAATGCTAGTCTCGAATTGCAGATCAAGATCAACAAAACATACAAAGATATATGTAAAAAAAGAGCGAAAGATAAGTAGAGACCAGATGACCAATGGAATTGAACTGGACGAGATCGTGAGTAGGGTGAGGAACGATGACGAGATCATTGGAAGGCTCCAAACGAACAGAAGCCCAGAAGTTTGCGAGGCTGAAAGAGATGGTGCGACCATAGTAGACATCGCTGGGGTTGCCGAGAAGTCCCACTCTCGCATACGCCTTGTGCTCGATCACACTCCGATTTTCAGATTCGGTAGAAGTTTTTCGATCCATTGCTTCTCTTCCTTCGATTGTCGGACTCAACATTGAGTTTTGTTTTTTTCGATATTTATCTAAGTTATATTTATGGTTTCAGGTAAAACATAAACAACTCAGCATTAGATGAATCCTACTACTAATGTGAGTCATCGAGTCCAATTATAATAAAAATGGAACAAGATTTGAATCTATACTTTATAATTTTTAAATTTGAATCATTTTATATTCGATAGAATTAATTTTGATTCAAATTTAATCTAATCCAATTTAATTCTGTCGGAGCGATCCAAACATCGCCATGCTGAATTGACTAGGACTTAGGATGATTCAATTTACCGGGACCGTTAATTTCATAGTGTGGGGTTATACCATGAGACTCGACTAGACTTTTTGCTGAGTCCGCAGTTTTCTGCAATCTAGGCTTCACTGTAGAGGCTAAGAATCGAGTTTTGTTTTGAATCTGATTTATATTTAAATTCATTTAATTAGATATAAACTAATATATTTTATTTATTTATCTGAATTAATTTATATCTTAAATCGAATATGAATATATATAAATTCAATTTGAAGAAAATTCAATTTGATTAATCTACATAATTGTTTGAAATTTTATCCTATACATATTTCTCTCAAAATTATTTCATTGCCTATTTAATATTTCTATCGTATATTTAATCATTTAATATTTGATTAATTTGTAGTTTAATATAATTTTTATTTTAGATATTATCTATACACGATAATATACATATATTGAAAAAATTATCGAATTACGTATTTTTGTCGATATTTGTAAAAATATATTAAGTAAAAATAAATTTTAAATGATGTAATCAAATAGATGAAGAAAAGAAAAATTAGTATTTAATATAGTGAAATTGATTTTTTAGATGTTCGAATTTTATATTTCATCGTGCCTTCAAGCATCGGTTATAACTAGTATATATATGCATTAACTTTTATTACATATAATATATGTGTGTATCTATATAATAAAATATAATACAATTCAAATCTCAAAAAATAAACAAAATTACTTGTATTTTTTGCGGTTGAGATCTATTTAAATTTTACTTTAAAGTTAACCGACGGCTAATATTAACATCCCGAATTTAATAAAGAAAATTAGGAGTATTCAAATTTTCAATTAACCATAATTTCCTACCCTACCAATTGACCACAATTTCCTACCCTATCCTATTGAACGACTAGCCGCAAAAAATAAAATAGGGATGCGAAAGGGTTTTTAGTCTTCTAATTAAATTGAGTAGGAATGTCCATCAATTTCCGCATTCCTACTCTACCCTACCTGTAAAAAATATATTTAACTTTTTTATATTTTTTTAGTAATTATAAGAGTATTTGTGTGGTATAATTTATATTATGACATTGTTCTTGTTGTGTATGTTTGAGTTGCAAAAATAAGGACTTGTTTTTTGTGTAGGTTACATGATTTGTGGTGAACTGGTAATTTATTATAGCAGTTATGATTTTAATGTGTTTCATATGGTTTAAACTTAAAATATTTATTATTATATTTATGTAACAATTATGATAGATTGATATTCATGTTTTCTTATGTTTTATTGTAATTATAATTGTTGTTATAGTTGTTTTAGGTTTTAGTGTTATTGATTTATTGTGTTGTTAAATTGGTGTATGTTATTTAATTGAATTGTTAAAATGATTCAAAAATTAATAGCTACAAAAGTGTTTAACCGACTTCCTACCCGATTAATCAGGTAAGATAAGTCGAGAAAATTTTTTTTTGCAAAGTATCGAGTAAGAAGAAAGAAGACTATATTTTCTCCTTGTAGGGTAAGGTGAACACCCCTAGAGAAAATAAACCCTAATGATGTGTTTAGGATAATTTTTTAAAAGTATTTCTACAACTTATAACTCTTCAAAAATACTTTAAAAAAATAGTGTTTAGAACTGTCTCCCCACCATCATTAGTACAACCACTACCTATCACTCCACCACCACAACTAACTCCCCCACCACCGCCGCCGCCACCACCACAGCCACCGTCACTACACCACCACCTCTCCCACAACTACCACCATCACTGTTGCCACCCCCACCACCACCATCACAACTACCACCACCATAATCACCATCTCTGTCACCACCCTATCACCACCCCCACCACCATCACCGTCGTCACTACCACTACCACTATTACCATCACCATAACTACCATCGCCGCCACCATACCACTTGCCACAATTACCACAACCAACACTTCTGCCACAACCACCAACACCACCACTTCCACTGTCGCCAACCCCCCACGACCACCACACTCACCTACCCCACAATTATCATCACCCTCATCGCCCCTACCACCACCATAAACCACTGTTGTCGCCACCCTACTACCATAACCGCACACCATCACCACTCCACCAGTGCCCCAACACCACTATCTCCACTACTACCGCCACCTTATCATCATCGTTATTGTCCCACCATCACCACTACTTCCATCATCCCACCACTACCATCACTATGCCACCCACGACTACCACCATAACAACCGTTCGTCATTACCCGTCATAACTATCATTGTCTCCCACTACCACCACTGTCACTCACCACTACAACCATTGCTCGCTCCTATTACAATCAGTGTTTAAATTTCTTTCTATCTCCTATATCTTTGTAATTTAATTTTGGGTGTAAATATAAATATATTTATTGTTGATTTTTTTTATTATTCTGTACCTTAAGGCACGAAAAATAACTAGTATATACATATAACATAAACATCTATATATATATATATATATATATATATATATATATATATATATATATATATATAAATTGATTATTTGTATTTGATCAAAAAAATATTATTTATTAAATTTTAAGTGGAATACAATTATAAATTGAAGCGGGTAATCAGATTAGATATCCGTTTTATAAGAGGATTTAAATATGGACTAATTTTTTTTACCAGTCGGATAAAGGAATCGGATTTGAATTCGATAACAAATTTTTTAGTTGTATTTGGATTCGATAACAGATTTTTTAATCATATTCGAATTCTGTAACATATTTTTTATTTAGATTCAAACGAGTCCAAATCTTTTTCGACTCTGATTTGTTAACAGACCTACTGGTGGACATCCTTTGTGGGCTTGGAGTAATATAAGAATAATGTTATATAGACTTAAAAATTAGACTTGATTTGTACCAATTATTGATTTCACTATAGGTCTCAGCATTTATTGAAACCTACTACATATTAAATAGTTGAGATTATCAAATTTCATTTTTAAGTCCATTTAACATTACTCTTCCAGTAGCTAACATTATTCATCAATGGGAACTAAACCCACTAATTTAATTTAATTATCTAAGATAAGTTAANCGCCACCTTATCATCATCGTTATTGTCCCACCATCACCACTACTTCCATCATCTCACCACTACCATCACTATGCCACCCACGACTACCACCATAACAACCGTTCGTCATCACCCGTCATAACTATCACCGTCTCTCACTACCACCACTGTCACTCACCACTACAACCATTGCTCGCTCCTATTATAATCGGTGTTTAAATTTCTTTTTATCTCCTCTATCTTTGTAATTTAATTTTGGGTGTAAATATAAATATATTTATTGTTGATTTTTTTTATTACTCTGTACCTTAAGGCACGAAAAATAACTAGTATATACATATAACATAAACATCTATATATATATATATAAATTGATTATTTGTATTTGATCAAAAAAATATTATTTATTAAATTTTAAGTGGAATACAATTATAAATTGAAGCGGGTAATCAGATTAGATATCCGTTTTATAAGAGGATTTAAATATGGAAAAGTTTTTTTTACCAGTCGGATAAAGGAATCGGATTTGAATTCGATAACAAATTTTTTAATTGTATTTGGATTCGATAACAGATTTTTTAATCATATTCGAATTCTGTAACATATTTTTTATTTAGATTCAAACGAGTCCAAATCTTTTTCGACTCTGATTAGTTAACAAACCTACTGGTGGACATCCTTTGTGGGCTTGGAGTAATATAAGAGTAATGTTATATAGACTTAAAAATTAGACTTGATTTGTACCAACTATTGATTTCACTATAGGTCTCAGCATTTATTGAGACCTACTACATATTAAATAATTGAGATTATCAAATTTCATTTTTAAGTCCATTTAGCATTACTCTTCCAGTAGCTAACATTATTCATCAATGGGAACTAAACCCACTAATTTAATATAATTATCTAAGATAAGTTAAAAGCATAGTTTAAGAGACTTCTAGAACAGTAAAATCTATAAAAATAATAAATAGTATACATAAAAATTACTTCTTTACCCAGAATTGTGGCNTAGTATACATAAAAATTATTTCTTTACCCAGAATTGTGGCATCCAAATCACAGTAAATAACTGTGCCACGTCGTCAATACTTTGCCATTGATAACGGGCCTATGGGCCCGGATATCATCTTTATCTTATCAAACTAGACAATTAGGCCTATGGAAAAAGATAACTTCATCTGGGCTTCTGAACCACCATCCATTAATCATCAAGGAAGGTACGGGCAATGGCCTTAAGACATTTAACAAAATAAACCATGCAGGGCCTGGGCCTCTGCATGGGCCAGTGCACTATCTTAGTTTCTTTGTACCAACTTAGAAGTAAATGAGTTTAATGGTTATTCCACTTTGTCACTCTCCTTGCCGTTAGACCTTAATGTCTAGAGTTTCAATTTCGCCGTCCCCTTCTCCTCCTGTAATAATGCATGACCCAAGGAAAAAATCTTAGAAGTAAATGGTGCGAACAATTGTTTTAATTGGTGGCTTTCTATTTATTTCTAATGGTGTTTCTTAATTCAAATGATCACCTAAAACTCTTTTGAGTACATGTCTATTAGTATTAAATTATTCATGGTATATTAACAGAAGATGTAAGTATCACTATTCAATCTTTATTTCCAGTCTGTCAATATAAACATTAACAGCTTCATTGAATTTTTAAATGTAGGGTGGAGCTATATTATATTTTGTAAACTGGATAATTAGGATAAGAAGTAAACTATAGACTAATAAGTTATATACAGTTAATAGTTTAGTAGGACTAGGACAGGTTGGCCACGATATTCTTAACAACTTTGTGACTCCTTTTAATGTATTTTTATGAGTTGACGGTGTCTCTTTGTTTTTGTTTTTTTTTTAAAGTATTATGATCAGAGGTATTTAGATCAGTTTATGTACGCATCCACTAAGTTTCTCCTCGGTNTTTTAATGTATTTTTATGAGTTGACGGTGTCTCTTTGTTTTTGTTTTTTTTTTAAAGTATTATGGTCAGAGGTATTCAGATCAGTTTATGTACACATCAACTAAGTTTCTCCTCGGCNAGGTTGGCCACGATATTCTTAACAACTTTGTGACTCCTTTTAATGTATTTTTATGAGTTGACGGTGTCTCTTTGTTTTTGTTTTTTTTTTAAAGTATTATGATCAGAGGTATTTAGATCAGTTTATGTACGCATCCACTAAGTTTCTCCTCGGTCTAGTGAAAAACAAGTTTTTAACGTCGAAACTACAGAATTGACTTAGAGATAAATTATAATGGTGTGACCCCAAGAGATTTATCGAGTTTCGAATTCGGTATGTTTGTTTTATTTTTCTTACAGACAGTGGCAACTAGCAAGTGACACTAGTTAAAACCAAGGGTNTGACCCCAAGAGATTTATCGAGTTTCGAATTCGGTATGTTTGTTTTATTTTTCTTACGGACAGTGGCAACTAGCAAGTGACACTAGTTAAAACCAAGGGTAAAAAAAGCAGGAAGTTGCACACACCGTTCCCAACCTCCGGACGATGCCCTCTAGGCGCCGATTGCTGTGTTAGCGGAAATTACACTTGCACCCCTATTCCATCTCATGAAGTTTCAGAATTGCATTTTGTCTCATGAAACTCGATATCAAATGTTCTATTCACTTACAATTCTGAATGTGAGGGCAACAATCATTTCGAGATTCAAGGATAATCACATGAATACAGGGAACGTTTCAACTACTCGAACATCTGACGCTCAAATTATTCTTGTGCAATTTTACCACTGCATCAACATCTACTTTTTTCGTGATTGAAAATGAACAATTTTTTAAAATCTTTTGTACCCTTTGTGTCTTAATCCTAAAAATATAAAATAAACTTGATTGTTTTTTTAATGATTTTGAAGTGAACTTGTCATGGTACAGAACAATGGTACAAAAATTATTTCATCAATTTTCTTACTTAAATGTTAAGTAAGGGAATTTTTTTTTTTTAAGGAGGAGGGGGGGTAAGTGTCTCTATTATGAGAAGGCTCCAAACAGGTTGGCCAACTATGTAGCATTATCATTATAGCAGAGAATATTCGTTTTGGCCTAAACACAAAAAACTTTTATTTTTTCCTGCCGTAGCTTTCTTGGAAGTTGCCTGGAAACGNGAGAAGGCTCCAAACAGGTTGGCCAACTACGTAGCATTATCATTATAGCAGAGAATATTCGTTTTGGTCTAGACACAAAAAACTTTTATTTTTTCCTGCCGTAGCTTTCTTGGAAGTTGCCTGGAAACGATCCTCTTTTGTACTATCCCTGATAAGGGGAGTTGCTTGTAGTGGCTCACATCCCTTCGGAATGGAAATGAGTCCCAGTGGCCCCGGCTGGTAGTTCCATTTTGGTTAAATCTCATTTTATACCCCCTTAAAAGTTTTTACTTGATCCTTAAATTATCGGCTAAATTCAATCAAGTTTCTGAACCGTAAGTCACGTTGCAATCAAGTCCTTATGTCCAAATTGCATAGCCAAGTCTTCGAGTGAATGACCGACGCATCACGTGCTCACCAGCCCCACATTTGACTGACTTGCCTCTAGGTCTTCAAATATTCGGTGTTAACTCATCTTATATAAATTTGACTTAGAGTATTGAATGAATAGCAAAGACTTATGTGATGTACGAGATTTAAATTGTCTCGGGCTCCACCCTTAGAACGAATCTATTCTCCACCCTCCCCCACCTAGGGTTGATAATCTTGTTAACTGAGTTGAGTTTATTGAATATCCACTCCACACTGATCTTTTATGCTCACAGTTCTCACTCTCAACATCTCTAAGTTTAGAATAAATAATACCCCCTCTTTCATCTTTAAATATGCTTTTAATAATTAATTAATATATAATTCATTGACTCTCGTACTGTCTCATACGATTTTTCAAATCAGATTAGCATTGGGAACTTAATAATAAAACATTTATATGTGACTCGATCCCCGTGCCACGGTCGATGACGACAAAAATGCTAAACAACGGGATGAATTCGTAGGTACATACAATCTTGTATAAAAACTATTCACATGATTTACTCAAAAATTGACGACAAAACGAGATCGAGGCGTCAATTTTATTTTGGGGTGTAATGTTTGATTGACAAAAATATTATCAATTGATATGGAGTGATTTGATAGTGGTTTTTTGTTTCACGTTTCTTCATTCAAAATTCAAAATTTGATTGGTTATGTCAGTGTCACAAACGATTATTTGGTTTTTATTTTTATTCTATTTTTTGTGGATCTAAATTACTAGTCNATTTTATTTTGGGGTGTAATGTTTGATTGACAAAAATATTATCAATTGATATGGAGTGATTTGATAGTGGTTTTTTGTTTCACGTTTCTTCATTCAAAATTCAAAATTTGATTGATTATGTCAGTGTCACAAACGATTATTTGGTTTTTATTTTTATTCTATTTTTTGTGGATCTAAATTACTAGTTGTTTAATTACAAATTAAAATCATCTCTTCCGTTACGCAATATGAATGATGGGGACAATTTGAAGTACCAGCAAACCGTTGAATTCAAATCGTTATTTCGTTGAATTAATGGTAGAATTTAGAAGACTCTTTCACGAGATAGTACCTTTTATGTCTTTGGAAGTTTATCACTCACCACCAGATATACCTTCTTTCCAAGCCTGCGTGCTCCAAATCTCGGTAACCTTGATTATAAATGGATGAATCATATATTATTAATTTGTAAAAATATATTATATTTAAGTATAGTTTACGAGGGACAAGCGTCCTATCTCGATCCATAATATAAAAGATATATATCAAGACTCACGTCAATGAATAGTCTTGAAAATAATCTCACTATTACAACAAAGCTTACCCTACTCTAACTATAATTTAGTATCTACAATACCGAACTCCCTTCGTCAACTACATCCAAAGATACTTATCCTTAATCTTAACAATTCGTTAAAGTTAAGTTATAATAAATTTGTCTCTCATGAATNCTATTACAACAAAGCTTACCCTACTCTAACTATAATTTAGTATCTACAATACCGAACTCCCTTCGTCAACTACATCCAAAGATATTTATCCTTAATCTTAACAATTCGTTAAAGCTAAGTTATAATAAATTTGTCTCTCATGAATATTTTAATTTGATATAGAAAACTTATTTTTGATCAAATAAAAAAAAATTATTTAAGATTTACGTAAGTTTTTTTTTTTTTTTTTGATCCAAAGGTGTACATCAGTTAACTAAAATACATTAACCGTTGAAAAAAAAAAAAAAGCTTAAATCCTTCAGCAGGTGCGCCCAGGGACAAAGGTCGCAGAAAGGCACAATTATGCCCACAAGGGATGTCTTGATCNGTTTTTTTTTTGATCCAAAGGTGTACATCAGTTAACTAAAATACATTAACCGTTGAAAAAAAAAAAAAAAAGCTTAAATCCTTCAGCAGGTGCGCCCAGGGACAAAGGTCGCAGAAAGGCACAATTAAGCCCACAAGGGATGTCTTGATCAGTAGACCAGGTCAAACGGCGCGTGACTATCGAAGCCTTTACCTACGTAGTTAAAATCACGATAGTACAATTAATCGTTTATTCTTTTAAACTTATCACGTCCGTGTTATTATATTATATAATTGTTTAATTATAACACAATAAATGAATAAAATATATCATACTCTTTTAAATAATTATCCTTTGTAAAAAAAATATAATTAATTTTATCTATTTATTTATTTATTAAATTAATAAACAATTATAACCTATTATAATACTAACGTAATATAAGAATGATCGTTCTAGTGATAAGTATAAGAAAGTAAGCAATCACTAACCAAGGCTATGTTGGTAATATCACTCAATGTAATTAGACAATTATAAGTCTAACTTCGTGGGGCAGCGAAACAAAAGAAACGGTCCATCGTAATACCTTTAACAACCGCCATTAATTACTACTACAGATAGGAATTTCCCAAGTTTTAAAAGTTTTGTTTATTTTCTCAAAAACGCTATGGTACAAGCATCCTCACCAATATCCATGATCCTCCCCCCTTCGTGGGCCAATCACAGTATGCTGGACCACAATTAAATAAAAAAAAGGTGAAATTTTTGAAATTGAAATTTTTGTATAATTTTGGCTACCACCATTTTATCCATTCCTTATAAACGATTTGAAATTTATTTACTTTTTAGTTTTTTTGAATAATAAATCACTAATTATTTGTTAGTATGATGAACTTATTTAAATATAACACGCCTCATTTAAATTTGAAAATTTGATGCCTACTTTAAAAAAAATTATATTGCAAGAAATATTTTAGAGAATTTACAAAAAAGGCTATTGCAATTAGGGCTAATAATCGAACACTTGTTTTATGTGTTGGTTCGAACTCAACTCATTTTTTAAATTAATTGAACTTGAATAGTTTTTTTTAAATTTATTAAGAAAACAAGCTCGACAGACTCGTCTTGAATATAAACTTTAACCATGATGTCCTTCGTAACTATAAACATTTGATTGGGGTTTTAGTCAAAAGAGGATATCAAAGAATTGAGGATAAGATTATGGTATCTAAAAAAATTAGTCATAAATTAGCATTTTAACCATTGATCGTGAAATTAATAAAAAAAAAAAGTAGAATACTAAAATAATAATAAAATTACACGCGTCAAATTCACATTTATGGTAGTGAGAGGGTGTAGGCAACATAGTGTGTAGGCGTTCTGTATTGGATTTTGGTTTCGTTTTTCTTCTAATTCAAAACTAGGTGGAATTTGAAGGGTCTTGTCTGTAATTAGTATTTCATTATTTCTCTTCCCTGAAAATATCTTTTATTTTCCCTCTCCAATTTTCGGAACTCCAGTAGGAGAGAGAAAGAGGGACACCTATGTACTATAACTGTTGAGAGAGCGAGAACCACCAAACGGCTATAATTAACGTTTCCAAGTAGTGTCCCAGAGCGGAAATTAGAAGATAACCCAAAAGGAGGATGTGTTGTTTGTAGGCTGTATCATTACTGTAATTGGAAATGATTAGAGGGGTTTGATAAGGGTTTCTAAGGATTTGTATATACATAGTGCCTTCATAGAGGGAGAAGACTTTAAGAGAGAGAGAGAGAGAGAGAGAGAGCGAGAGAATCGGAGATAGAGAAGGGGTTTTGAATCGGCATTTGTGGGGATCTCTATATTTTGGATCCTCATGATGCCTGATGGTTATTACAGTTCGAAAAAGAGTGATGATATATGTGAAGACGTTTGTGGCCAGGTATGTCCTTATTGCTCGAATAAAGCTTCTTACTTCCAAATTCTTATTTGTTTTGCTTGTTACGAGTTTGGTTTTGTTCTTGAATGTTGAGGATTGCATATGTTCATGGTTTTTATGGATTGAATAGAAGTGGGTCTTTCTTTGGCTGGCCAAACTGTTGCTTCTTACACAGGAATGGTTGATTAAATATAAACCCTAGAAATTTGGATTGATTGGTTTGTTTTTGCTTGGGATTTTTGTTTTCCTGCATAAATTTGTATCGCAATTTGATTGAGTGAGCGAATTCATGGGTTCTCTCTCTTTTTTTCTACTTGGCAAAGTAGTTGCCTTTCTGAAATTTTTCTGTTTGAATTTTGAAATGGATAATGTATTTGAAAGACATGTCGACATCTATGGTTCCAGATTTTGATTACGAAATTTCAAACGTTTTTGAGGGCCTTTACAAATTTACCAAGGTTGTAAGGTTTTACACAACTCAACAAGGGATTAGGGAACTTTTTTTTTTTTCATGGACATGTAGTAGAAATTAAATAAAAATTAGGGTCTGCTAACTGGAAATTCTATGGTTTATTCCATCTGGGTATCTTAGAAAGTTATTAATTTTAATCTGCAGCAGGCAACATGTACAGCATTGAGCATGTCAAGACTCCGATGTTTGCTTCAGGGCCTCGATTTAAAGACCTTCATATTTTTGTTTGTAATCGTGCCAACTGGCATTGTTGGTATATATTTTCATGGTCAGAAGATTACATACTTCCTACGGCCTCTGTGGCAATCTCCTCCAAAGCCTTTCATTGAGATACCCCACTATTATCATGAGAATGTGTCGATGGAGACTCTTTGCAAACTTCATGGTTGGGGAATTCGTGATTATCCAAGGCGGGTTTTTGATGCAGTTCTATTTAGCAATGAAGTTGACATGCTTACAATCCGATGGAAAGAATTGTATCCTTATATCTCACAGTTTGTTCTTCTCGAATCAAACTCAACGTTTACTGGTTTGCCCAAGCCATACTATTTTGCTATTAATAGGGATCAATTCAAATTTGTTGAGCCTCGGCTGACTTACGGGACAATTGGGGGAAGATTTAGGAAAGGTGAAAACCCATTTGTGGAAGAGGCATATCAGAGAGTGGCCCTGGACCAGCTTCTCAGAATAGCAGGTATAGAGGATGATGATATGTTGATAATGTCTGATGTTGATGAGATCCCCAGCAGCCACACAATCAATCTCTTGAGGTGGTGTGATAATGTCCCTCATATCCTTCACCTTCATCTAAGGAACTACTTGTATTCTTTTGAGTTCCATTTGGATCATAAAAGCTGGAGAGCTTCCGTCCACAGGTACCAGAAGGGTAAGACTAGGTATGCACACTATCGTCAGACTGACTTCCGCTTGGCAGATGCTGGTTGGCATTGTAGCTTTTGCTTCCGCCATATTAAAGAATTCATATTCAAGATGAAAGCTTACAGCCATAATGATCGTGTGAGGTTCTCTCATTACCTAAACCCCAAAAGGATTCAAGAGGTGATTTGCAATGGAGCTGACCTGTATGATATGTTTCCCGAGGAGTACACATTTAAAGATATCATTGGGAAGCTGGGACCTATTCCTCATTCTTATTCAGCGGTTCATCTTCCTGCCTATTTGTTGAACAATGCTGACAAGTACAACTATCTTTTGCCTGGGAGTTGCAGAAGAGAAGATGGCTGAGTTTCTCTTAGAATGAGGCGCTTTTTCTTTAGAAAATTTCTAGGCTTTAAGTTGCAGATTTTGTGTTGCACCATGAAAGGACCTTATGGGGTGTCTGATGACTGTTGTGTTTAACTAATAGATACAAGTATACCAGTTATCCAACAAACTAGGTCATTTTTTTAGAGAAATTCCGGTAGACTTGGTGGGTTCTTGGATTATTGGGGTTTAACTTGTACATTTTCTGTTTAATGGTCTTGAGTTCTTCTCGGATGGAGGCAAATACTTTTGCCAAGTGAAGAGTTGAGACCCTGAAATTGCAGCAGAATGACATTTTCTCATGCTTTTCTACTATGGGTTCCATTTTCCTCCCTTTTCTATTCTGTTCCATTTTTTCCTCCAAAAAAACCTTATCTATTGGTATATTTCTACGCCTTTTGCTTCCGTGTGATGGGACTGACCATCCATTAATCCTAATCCAGATTTTATCTGTTTTCCATGCTACCTAGATCATAACAGATTTGTTGAGGTGAGGGAGTGGCTTCATGATAAGGGCTCTCTTTTTTTTTTTTTTTTTTTTTTGGGAGGGATAGAGAAAAAGGGAGACTTGAACCCTTGATTTCAAGAAGGTAAAATTTTCACAAGGTAAAAAATGTTATTAGACGAAAGACCCGTTGACTCAAAAGCTTTCACTTTTGCCAACAGGTGTTTGCGGGTTCCACTCCCATTACCTTCTCTTTTCTCTCCCTCTCCCCACAACAAAAAAGAAAAAAGAAAAAGAAAAAGCTAATACCAAAGAAAAACAATGTTCTTTGTTTCTTTAAGTTATTCATTTGTTATGCTCCATAGTCCATACCATTCTCTCAAGTTTATTATTGAGAATTGTACATTTGAGAGGTGAGATTTTTCTCATATCTAATTCTTTCCAATCTAATCAGCTATCACACATTGATAGCAGATTCACTTAAATATATCCCGAGGAAGGTAACACCTATAAAATATCATTAATTTTTTATCAATTTGTTTTAAAAAAAAAACAATATGTTTATGCAATAAGATTTCCACACCAAATGTTACCGCCACAAGGCATGTTCNGGAAGGTAACACCTATAAAATATCATTAATTTTTTATCAATTTGTTTTAAAAAAAAACAATATGTTTATGCAATAAGATTTCCACACCAAATGTTACCGCCACAAGGCATGTTTTTAACTTCTCAACAGCTTCCACGAAAGAGCACCCTTTTGTCAACTCCCCTCCCCTTTTTAAACTAAGGATCATTCATACCTATCTCTCTTTTAGGTGGACAACAAAGTACTTTAAACTCACTAAAGGTATTGTTAAATCTATTTGGGATATATAGTTCATGTCACCTAATGTGGTTATTCCCTTCTCCACTTCACCCTTATCAGCAGATTCAATGATAACCACATAATCCTCATATTGTGTTGTGTATAGAGCAACAAAGTGACTTGNGTGTTGGTTCGAACTCAACTCATTTTTTAAATTAATTGAACTTGAATAGTTTTTTTTAAATTTATTAAGAAAACAAGCTCGATAGACTCGTCTTGAATATAAACTTTAACCACNGTGTTGGTTCGAACTCAACTCATTTTTTAAATTAATTGAACTTGAATAGTTTTTTTTTAAATTTATTAAGAAAACAAGCTCGACAGACTCGTCTTGAATATAAACTTTAACCATNTGGTGGTGGAAGTCAATGACACGCCACTCAAATTTTCCGACCAAAACTCCTCTCTCTCTGTCGCCTAAAAGAAATTACATCTGCTGACCAGCTACCCACTCTGTAGCNTGGTGGTGGAAGTCAATGACACGCCACTCAAATTTTCCGACCAAAACTCCTCTCTCTGTCGCCTAAAAGAAATTACATCTGCTGACCAGCTACCCACTCTGTAGTNATGATGTCCTTCGTAACTATAAACATTTGATTGGGGTTTTAGTCAAAAGAGGATATCAAAGAATTGAGGATAAGATTATGGTATCTAAAAAAATTAGTCATAAATTAGCATTTTAACCATTGATCGTGAAATTAATAAAAAAAAAAAGTAGAATACTAAAATAATAATAAAATTACACGCGTCAAATTCACATTTATGGTAGTGAGAGGGTGTAGGCAACATAGTGTGTAGGCGTTCTGTATTGGATTTTGGTTTCGTTTTTCTTCTAATTCAAAACTAGGTGGAATTTGAAGGGTCTTGTCTGTAATTAGTATTTCATTATTTCTCTTCCCTGAAAATATCTTTTATTTTCCCTCTCCAATTTTCGGAACTCCAGTAGGAGAGAGAAAGAGGGACACCTATGTACTATAACTGTTGAGAGAGCGAGAACCACCAAACGGCTATAATTAACGTTTCCAAGTAGTGTCCCAGAGCGGAAATTAGAAGATAACCCAAAAGGAGGATGTGTTGTTTGTAGGCTGTATCATTACTGTAATTGGAAATGATTAGAGGGGTTTGATAAGGGTTTCTAAGGATTTGTATATACATAGTGCCTTCATAGAGGGAGAAGACTTTAAGAGAGAGAGAGAGAGAGAGAGAGAGCGAGAGAATCGGAGATAGAGAAGGGGTTTTGAATCGGCATTTGTGGGGATCTCTATATTTTGGATCCTCATGATGCCTGATGGTTATTACAGTTCGAAAAAGAGTGATGATATATGTGAAGACGTTTGTGGCCAGGTATGTCCTTATTGCTCGAATAAAGCTTCTTACTTCCAAATTCTTATTTGTTTTGCTTGTTACGAGTTTGGTTTTGTTCTTGAATGTTGAGGATTGCATATGTTCATGGTTTTTATGGATTGAATAGAAGTGGGTCTTTCTTTGGCTGGCCAAACTGTTGCTTCTTACACAGGAATGGTTGATTAAATATAAACCCTAGAAATTTGGATTGATTGGTTTGTTTTTGCTTGGGATTTTTGTTTTCCTGCATAAATTTGTATCGCAATTTGATTGAGAGCGAATTCATGGGTTCTCTCTCTTTTTTTCTACTTGGCAAAGTAGTTGCCTTTCTGAAATTTTTCTGTTTGAATTTTGAAATGGATAATGTATTTGAAAGACATGTCGACATCTATGGTTCCAGATTTTGATTACGAAATTTCAAACGTTTTTGAGGGCCTTTACAAATTTACCAAGGTTGTAAGGTTTTACACAACTCAACAAGGGATTAGGGAACTTTTTTTTTTTTCATGGACATGTAGTAGAAATTAAATAAAAATTAGGGTCTGCTAACTGGAAATTCTATGGTTTATTCCATCTGGGTATCTTAGAAAGTTATTAATTTTAATCTGCAGCAGGCAACATGTACAGCATTGAGCATGTCAAGACTCCGATGTTTGCTTCAGGGCCTCGATTTAAAGACCTTCATATTTTTGTTTGTAATCGTGCCAACTGGCATTGTTGGTATATATTTTCATGGTCAGAAGATTACATACTTCCTACGGCCTCTGTGGCAATCTCCTCCAAAGCCTTTCATTGAGATACCCCACTATTATCATGAGAATGTGTCGATGGAGACTCTTTGCAAACTTCATGGTTGGGGAATTCGTGATTATCCAAGGCGGGTTTTTGATGCAGTTCTATTTAGCAATGAAGTTGACATGCTTACAATCCGATGGAAAGAATTGTATCCTTATATCTCACAGTTTGTTCTTCTCGAATCAAACTCAACGTTTACTGGTTTGCCCAAGCCATACTATTTTGCTATTAATAGGGATCAATTCAAATTTGTTGAGCCTCGGCTGACTTACGGGACAATTGGGGGAAGATTTAGGAAAGGTGAAAACCCATTTGTGGAAGAGGCATATCAGAGAGTGGCCCTGGACCAGCTTCTCAGAATAGCAGGTATAGAGGATGATGATATGTTGATAATGTCTGATGTTGATGAGATCCCCAGCAGCCACACAATCAATCTCTTGAGGTGGTGTGATAATGTCCCTCATATCCTTCACCTTCATCTAAGGAACTACTTGTATTCTTTTGAGTTCCATTTGGATCATAAAAGCTGGAGAGCTTCCGTCCACAGGTACCAGAAGGGTAAGACTAGGTATGCACACTATCGTCAGACTGACTTCCGCTTGGCAGATGCTGGTTGGCATTGTAGCTTTTGCTTCCGCCATATTAAAGAATTCATATTCAAGATGAAAGCTTACAGCCATAATGATCGTGTGAGGTTCTCTCATTACCTAAACCCCAAAAGGATTCAAGAGGTGATTTGCAATGGA
This sequence comes from Ilex paraguariensis, assembly GCA_963454935.2. Taxonomy (NCBI): domain Eukaryota; kingdom Viridiplantae; phylum Streptophyta; class Magnoliopsida; order Aquifoliales; family Aquifoliaceae; genus Ilex; species Ilex paraguariensis. Next base: position 1,161,434 of record CAUOFW020007724.1, on the reverse strand, counting down.
GCTGACCTGTATGATATGTTTCCCGAGGAGTACACATTTAAAGATATCATTGGGAAGCTGGGACCTATTCCTCATTCTTATTCAGCGGTTCATCTTCCTGCCTATTTGTTGAACAATGCTGACAAGTACAACTATCTTTTGCCTGGGAGTTGCAGAAGAGAAGATGGCTGAGTTTCTCTTAGAATGAGGCGCTTTTTCTTTAGAAAATTTCTAGGCTTTAAGTTGCAGATTTTGTGTTGCACCATGAAAGGACCTTATGGGGTGTCTGATGACTGTTGTGTTTAACTAATAGATACAAGTATACCAGTTATCCAACAAACTAGGTCATTTTTTTAGAGAAATTCCGGTAGACTTGGTGGGTTCTTGGATTATTGGGGTTTAACTTGTACATTTTCTGTTTAATGGTCTTGAGTTCTTCTCGGATGGAGGCAAATACTTTTGCCAAGTGAAGAGTTGAGACCCTGAAATTGCAGCAGAATGACATTTTCTCATGCTTTTCTACTATGGGTTCCATTTTCCTCCCTTTTCTATTCTGTTCCATTTTTTCCTCCAAAAAAACCTTATCTATTGGTATATTTCTACGCCTTTTGCTTCCGTGTGATGGGACTGACCATCCATTAATCCTAATCCAGATTTTATCTGTTTTCCATGCTACCTAGATCATAACAGATTTGTTGAGGTGAGGGAGTGGCTTCATGATAAGGGCTCTCTTTTTTTTTTTTTTTTTTTTTTGGGAGGGATAGAGAAAAAGGGAGACTTGAACCCTTGATCTCAAGAAGGTAAAATTTTCACAAGGTAAAAAATGTTATTAGACGAAAGACCCGTTGACTCAAAAGCTTTCACTTTTGCCAACAGGTGCTTGCGGGTTCCACTCCCATTACCTTCTCTTTTCTCTCCCTCTCCCCACAACAAAAAAGAAAAAAGAAAAAGAAAAAGCTAATACCAAAGAAAAACAATGTTCTTTGTTTCTTTAAGTTATTCATTTGTTATGCTCCATAGTCCATACCATTCTCTCAAGTTTATTATTGAGAATTGTACATTTGAGAGGTGAGATTTTTCTCATATCTAATTCTTTCCAATCTAATCAGCTATCACACATTGATAGCAGATTCACTTAAATATATCCCGAGGAAGGTAACACCTATAAAATATCATTAATTTTTTATCAATTTGTTTTAAAAAAAAACAATATGTTTATGCAATAAGATTTCCACACCAAATGTTACCGCCACAAGGCATGTTTTTAACTTCTCAACAGCTTCCACGAAAGAGCACCCTTTTGTCAACTCCCCTCCCCTTTTTAAACTAAGGATCATTCATACCTATCTCTCTTTTAGGTGGACAACAAAGTACTTTAAACTCACTAAAGGTATTGTTAAATCTATTTGGGATATATAGTTCATGTCACCTAATGTGGTTATTCCCTTCTCCACTTCACCCTTATCAGCAGATTCAATGATAACCACATAATCCTCATATTGTGTTGTGTATAGAGCAACAAAGTGACTTGGTGGTGGAAGTCAATGACACGCCACTCAAATTTTCCGACCAAAACTCCTCTCTCTCTGTCGCCTAAAAGAAATTACATCTGCTGACCAGCTACCCACTCTGTAGTCCTCTGGCCACTGCCTCTTTATTTAATTTTCTTCCGCTCATGATTCGTGCCTCTGACCTGTCACATAAATTCACATAGTTGTTCTCCCGGCAACGGCAAAATCAAAAATTTTGTTTAAAGTGAACAATTTAACTATAATTTTTTTTTTTATTTCGCTCAATAAAAAGTAACATTGCACATTTTAAACTTGTTATATTATATTTAATATTTGATATTCAAACATTCATTAGATACAAAATATTTCAATGTTGATATAATGTATGCAAAGAAAAACAATAAAAAGAGGTTAAATGCGATTATTTGTAATTGATCTCAATAAGTTTTCATATTTTAAAAACATTATATGATAACTATATTATCAATAATATAAATAATATTCTTCTCTATATAAATAATCAAAGCACTTTTTAAATTATGCAACTTAGCACTCACAATTTTCATAATTTAAAAAAATGAATTTAATATATCAAAACTTTGTCTAGACGTGTCCGTAAAGTATAGAATGTGTTCAAAATTTCATAGTTAATTAGGTATATATCTATACTACTTGATAGGAAACATCAATGAAAGGGTAGACATTCTGCCTCAAACAGAATTGCCAGGCCTTCTGAAGCTCATTGTGACCGGTTTCCTCTAACAAAATCTATTCTCATCAAGCGCAATCTACACTTATAAGCATGTCCTGCAACTTAAATTAAGGCATACCCTTCATATTCAAGATTAAGATACTGCACAAACATTTTTTTACACACACACACACAGAACTAATAAGTTCCGAATAGTTTCCATTTTAAGTGATTTATCAGGGTTCATGCAAATGACTTCAACGTCACAATATGCAACAGTCACTAAAAACACTTGAGAAACCCCAACAAAATTGGAAAAAAATACAGATGAAATTGACAAAAAAGAGGCTGAAACACAAATACATTCATGGAGTTACTAAGTTGCTGATTGTCATCGAAATTCCATAGCATTGCATGCCTCTAAGCCTTGTACAACTTAACTAAACTTGACGATAGCATGGGAATGGGGAAAGTCCCGATGACCCTTAAAACCAGGCTCTTCGTCGTTGAAACACATCCCTGAGGAATCAACAGGAGCATCTTTGACATTGGAGAACACAAAATTGGGATTTGATTGCCATTATTGAAAGCTTTTATCTTCACTATAACCGGTCTAACCAACCAAAAATACTGTCTTGAGAACCAAACTGCAAATCCTGCATGCATGGACAAGGAGTTTTACACATTACATAGATTATGAAGATGAGTTTAAGAAAAAGAGTGTGGGCCAAATTGCTCACTGCGAGATGAAAATCTGGTGGAGTATCCAATTCTAAGTTCTCAAGCTCAGCTATGCCAGAGGTAGCATTGCCATCTACTTCAGGCACCTCATTAGTGTTGCGAGGAAAGTCAGTGAAAGGGCCATGATTCAGTCCTGGATCATTAAGAAGGGCATAAGAATCGAAAACCTCATTGCATAACAAGGCGTCATCTAGGCCATTTATATTTACATCTTGTGGCTCTCCAGCCAACCAGGTGGGATATTCCATTTCATCCTTGATTTGTGCAGCAGATGAAGAAGGATGTGATGTTTCTGTAACAAACTTCGCTTCCTGATGCACATGAGATCAGTTACGATAAGACTGTCAAGAGATCAGGAGACAAAAAGAAAATANAGAGAGAGAGAGAGAGAGAGAGAGAGCGAGAGAATCGGAGATAGAGAAGGGGTTTTGAATCGGCATTTGTGGGGATCTCTATATTTTGGATCCTCATGATGCCTGATGGTTATTACAGTTCGAAAAAGAGTGATGATATATGTGAAGACGTTTGTGGCCAGGTATGTCCTTATTGCTCGAATAAAGCTTCTTACTTCCAAATTCTTATTTGTTTTGCTTGTTACGAGTTTGGTTTTGTTCTTGAATGTTGAGGATTGCATATGTTCATGGTTTTTATGGATTGAATAGAAGTGGGTCTTTCTTTGGCTGGCCAAACTGTTGCTTCTTACACAGGAATGGTTGATTAAATATAAACCCTAGAAATTTGGATTGATTGGTTTGTTTTTGCTTGGGATTTTTGTTTTCCTGCATAAATTTGTATCGCAATTTGATTGAGAGCGAATTCATGGGTTCTCTCTCTTTTTTTCTACTTGGCAAAGTAGTTGCCTTTCTGAAATTTTTCTGTTTGAATTTTGAAATGGATAATGTATTTGAAAGACATGTCGACATCTATGGTTCCAGATTTTGATTACGAAATTTCAAACGTTTTTGAGGGCCTTTACAAATTTACCAAGGTTGTAAGGTTTTACACAACTCAACAAGGGATTAGGGAACTTTTTTTTTTTTCATGGACATGTAGTAGAAAGTAAATAAAAATTAGGGTCTGCTAACTGGAAATTCTATGGTTTATTCCATCTGGGTATCTTAGAAAGTTATTAATTTTAATCTGCAGCAGGCAACATGTACAGCATTGAGCATGTCAAGACTCCGATGTTTGCTTCAGGGCCTCGATTTAAAGACCTTCATATTTTTGTTTGTAATCGTGCCAACTGGCATTGTTGGTATATATTTTCATGGTCAGAAGATTACATACTTCCTACGGCCTCTGTGGCAATCTCCTCCAAAGCCTTTCATTGAGATACCCCACTATTATCATGAGAATGTGTCGATGGAGACTCTTTGCAAACTTCATGGTTGGGGAATTCGTGATTATCCAAGGCGGGTTTTTGATGCAGTTCTATTTAGCAATGAAGTTGACATGCTTACAATCCGATGGAAAGAATTGTATCCTTATATCTCACAGTTTGTTCTTCTCGAATCAAACTCAACGTTTACTGGTTTGCCCAAGCCATACTATTTTGCTATTAATAGGGATCAATTCAAATTTGTTGAGCCTCGGCTGACTTACGGGACAATTGGGGGAAGATTTAGGAAAGGTGAAAACCCATTTGTGGAAGAGGCATATCAGAGAGTGGCCCTGGACCAGCTTCTCAGAATAGCAGGTATAGAGGATGATGATATGTTGATAATGTCTGATGTTGATGAGATCCCCAGCAGCCACACAATCAATCTCTTGAGGTGGTGTGATAATGTCCCTCATATCCTTCACCTTCATCTAAGGAACTACTTGTATTCTTTTGAGTTCCATTTGGATCATAAAAGCTGGAGAGCTTCCGTCCACAGGTACCAGAAGGGTAAGACTAGGTATGCACACTATCGTCAGACTGACTTCCGCTTGGCAGATGCTGGTTGGCATTGTAGCTTTTGCTTCCGCCATATTAAAGAATTCATATTCAAGATGAAAGCTTACAGCCATAATGATCGTGTGAGGTTCTCTCATTACCTAAACCCCAAAAGGATTCAAGAGGTGATTTGCAATGGAGCTGACCTGTATGATATGTTTCCCGAGGAGTACACATTTAAAGATATCATTGGGAAGCTGGGACCTATTCCTCATTCTTATTCAGCGGTTCATCTTCCTGCCTATTTGTTGAACAATGCTGACAAGTACAACTATCTTTTGCCTGGGAGTTGCAGAAGAGAAGATGGCTGAGTTTCTCTTAGAATGAGGCGCTTTTTCTTTAGAAAATTTCTAGGCTTTAAGTTGCAGATTTTGTGTTGCACCATGAAAGGACCTTATGGGGTGTCTGATGACTGTTGTGTTTAACTAATAGATACAAGTATACCAGTTATCCAACAAACTAGGTCATTTTTTTAGAGAAATTCCGGTAGACTTGGTGGGTTCTTGGATTATTGGGGTTTAACTTGTACATTTTCTGTTTAATGGTCTTGAGTTCTTCTCGGATGGAGGCAAATACTTTTGCCAAGTGAAGAGTTGAGACCCTGAAATTGCAGCAGAATGACATTTTCTCATGCTTTTCTACTATGGGTTCCATTTTCCTCCCTTTTCTATTCTGTTCCATTTTTTCCTCCAAAAAAACCTTATCTATTGGTATATTTCTACGCCTTTTGCTTCCGTGTGATGGGACTGACCATCCATTAATCCTAATCCAGATTTTATCTGTTTTCCATGCTACCTAGATCATAACAGATTTGTTGAGGTGAGGGAGTGGCTTCATGATAAGGGCTCTCTTTTTTTTTTTTTTTTTTTTTTGGGAGGGATAGAGAAAAAGGGAGACTTGAACCCTTGATTTCAAGAAGGTAAAATTTTCACAAGGTAAAAAATGTTATTAGACGAAAGACCCGTTGACTCAAAAGCTTTCACTTTTGCCAACAGGTGTTTGCGGGTTCCACTCCCATTACCTTCTCTTTTCTCTCCCTCTCCCCACAACAAAAAAGAAAAAAGAAAAAGAAAAAGCTAATACCAAAGAAAAACAATGTTCTTTGTTTCTTTAAGTTATTCATTTGTTATGCTCCATAGTCCATACCATTCTCTCAAGTTTATTATTGAGAATTGTACATTTGAGAGGTGAGATTTTTCTCATATCTAATTCTTTCCAATCTAATCAGCTATCACACATTGATAGCAGATTCACTTAAATATATCCCGAGGAAGGTAACACCTATAAAATATCATTAATTTTTTATCAATTTGTTTTAAAAAAAAAACAATATGTTTATGCAATAAGATTTCCACACCAAATGTTACCGCCACAAGGCATGTTTTTAACTTCTCAACAGCTTCCACGAAAGAGCACCCTTTTGTCAACTCCCCTCCCCTTTTTAAACTAAGGATCATTCATACCTATCTCTCTTTTAGGTGGACAACAAAGTACTTTAAACTCACTAAAGGTATTGTTAAATCTATTTGGGATATATAGTTCATGTCACCTAATGTGGTTATTCCCTTCTCCACTTCACCCTTATCAGCAGATTCAATGATAACCACATAATCCTCATATTGTGTTGTGTATAGAGCAACAAAGTGACTTGGTGGTGGAAGTCAATGACACGCCACTCAAATTTTCCGACCAAAACTCCTCTCTCTCTGTCGCCTAAAAGAAATTACATCTGCTGACCAGCTACCCACTCTGTAGTCCTCTGGCCACTGCCTCTTTATTTAATTTTCTTCCGCTCATGATTCGTGCCTCTGACCTGTCACATAAATTCACATAGTTGTTCTCCCGGCAACGGCAAAATCAAAAATTTTGTTTAAAGTGAACAATTTAACTATAATTTTTTTTTTTATTTCGCTCAATAAAAAGTAACATTGCACATTTTAAACTTGTTATATTATATTTAATATTTGATATTCAAACATTCATTAGATACAAAATATTTCAATGTTGATATAATGTATGCAAAGAAAAACAATAAAAAGAGGTTAAATGCGATTATTTGTAATTGATCTCAATAAGTTTTCATATTTTAAAAACATTATATGATAACTATATTATCAATAATATAAATAATATTCTTCTCTATATAAATAATCAAAGCACTTTTTAAATTATGCAACTTAGCACTCACAATTTTCATAATTTAAAAAAATGAATTTAATATATCAAAACTTTGTCTAGACGTGTCCGTAAAGTATAGAATGTGTTCAAAATTTCATAGTTAATTAGGTATATATCTATACTACTTGATAGGAAACATCAATGAAAGGGTAGACATTCTGCCTCAAACAGAATTGCCAGGCCTTCTGAAGCTCATTGTGACCGGTTTCCTCTAACAAAATCTATTCTCATCAAGCGCAATCTACACTTATAAGCATGTCCTGCAACTTAAATTAAGGCATACCCTTCATATTCAAGATTAAGATACTGCACAAACATTTTTTTACACACACACACACAGAACTAATAAGTTCCGAATAGTTTCCATTTTAAGTGATTTATCAGGGTTCATGCAAATGACTTCAACGTCACAATATGCAACAGTCACTAAAAACACTTGAGAAACCCCAACAAAATTGGAAAAAAATACAGATGAAATTGACAAAAAAGAGGCTGAAACACAAATACATTCATGGAGTTACTAAGTTGCTGATTGTCATCGAAATTCCATAGCATTGCATGCCTCTAAGCCTTGTACAACTTAACTAAACTTGACGATAGCATGGGAATGGGGAAAGTCCCGATGACCCTTAAAACCAGGCTCTTCGTCGTTGAAACACATCCCTGAGGAATCAACAGGAGCATCTTTGACATTGGAGAACACAAAATTGGGATTTGATTGCCATTATTGAAAGCTTTTATCTTCACTATAACCGGTCTAACCAACCAAAAATACTGTCTTGAGAACCAAACTGCAAATCCTGCATGCATGGACAAGGAGTTTTACACATTACATAGATTATGAAGATGAGTTTAAGAAAAAGAGTGTGGGCCAAATTGCTCACTGCGAGATGAAAATCTGGTGGAGTATCCAATTCTAAGTTCTCAAGCTCAGCTATGCCAGAGGTAGCATTGCCATCTACTTCAGGCACCTCATTAGTGTTGCGAGGAAAGTCAGTGAAAGGGCCATGATTCAGTCCTGGATCATTAAGAAGGGCATAAGAATCGAAAACCTCATTGCATAACAAGGCGTCATCTAGGCCATTTATATTTACATCTTGTGGCTCTCCAGCCAACCAGGTGGGATATTCCATTTCATCCTTGATTTGTGCAGCAGATGAAGAAGGATGTGATGTTTCTGTAACAAACTTCGCTTCCTGATGCACATGAGATCAGTTACGATAAGACTGTCAAGAGATCAGGAGACAAAAAGAAAATAAAGACATTCTTGCACTTAGAGAGGCTTCTTGTCTGAACCCAAACCAAGTATGGTTTGTTTAGCTTAAGCTTATTCTAGCAATTTCCTTTAGAAATTCAAAAATGAAGTCCACATTGTCATTTAACATTGTAAGTATCCTTTTTAATCTTTCCTTTCTATAATTGAGCAAGAGCTTCAATTTAAACATCGATATTTTCCTGTTCATTGCCTAAATAACAATAGTACGTTCCATGTTCTGGCAAGAACTACAATTTAAACATTGATATTTTCACAGTCATTGCAAAAATTAAAAAAGGTACGATCCACCGACTTTGGGGAAAGCCACAGGTGTCGTGTTTTGACAATTGACATAAACAGTGTGGCAGATATGGCACCATTTCAAAGTCTAGACAAAGGAACAAGGCATATGTTGCCTTTGTAATCTACACGACATTTACATTAACTTCAGCTTGAGAGTACCTAGATGTGCAGAAATATTAACAACTCTTAAATATCTTTTTTGAACAAGAGGCAAATAACTCATCCTTTAACAACATTATTACGGTGATGAAAAGCCATTCCCCACAGTATCAAAGAAGAGTTGGAAATGGCAGGTCATTTGTGTTGTGACATTTGTATCCAAACATGTATAGTCTGTGGACATCTCATAGTTAATGGTGCCCAACAACAAAGAACTTTGGCTAAGCATCCAGATAATTGATAAATGAGGCAAAAGGGTTCTCAAACAAAAGCATGTAATCGGAATTTCCAACTACCTGGACAGGTGACGGGAGTACATAATCATCTGTGACATCATCAGGTGAAAAAGATTTCCCAGGGCGAGGTGGATTGGGAGTAGTTGTCTTGGGTGTCCGGGGACTAGTTCGTATTGTTCCAATATCAGATTCTTCAACAACTAGAGACTTCTCATCCTTGTCGTTCTGCTTCTGGTGCTGATAAAAGACTTTTGAAACCACATACTGGCCTTCTTTCTCATCTTCATCAATCCCTAGATGGTATTGATGCATAACCCAATTAGACTTACCAGGTTTGGATCCCTTCTTTGAAGTTTGATAAAGAACCATGATCTTCTTATATCCTTTCTGGACTCCATTCTCCATCAAAGGCCTGGTTTTACCTGTCTTATGCCAACGGACATGCTCCTTTATCATATTATGTTCATCACAAATCTTGCGGCGCTTCCTTTTACCAGAAGCATATGCATTGATAATTTTGCAAAAGAAATGGACACTGCTTCCATCTTTTTTGGCACCTAACATAAACCAGAGTTGACTTAAAAATGATACATCACATATTATTGACGAACTCTTGGTTCACAACACAATCACAGAATGGGTAACCAATGTAAGACCAACTGAAGATGAGAAAGCAGACAAACTGACAAATTCTTGTAAGGTTCAACCCCTGGAAGAGAAATAAAAAAATGAAGGGACCAGGAGTAACTGACCAAGGGACTATACAATCTTATGACCAAGAAGGTTGATAAACTGAACTCTCTGTTTGTTGCAGGTTCATCTCGTGGAAGATGCAAGTAATGCTATATCAGGCAAGATATTTTCAACAGACCGAAATTTCCAATTGAACACAAATTAAAACTGAGAGCACCTAGTCTAAAGAAGTAGTACAATTTCACCGTGTGGGTACTAATCTATGCCCATGAAACGGAGGTATCTCCTAGACTCCTAGTTACAATTTAGTGGCCTCACAACACAAGCACTATGCAGTCCTCATTATACTGTGTTCAATTGAAATTATTTGCAGATTCTCACCCAATTAACATGAATTGAATTAGTGATCACCACACTGATAGAAATAAAATCATTTAAGTACATATCTAAAATTGGAAGCTTGCTCACCAGGAAGATTTTCTGGATGGGTAGAACAAATTCCCTCGTCACCTTCAAGTGTTGGGATGAACTCATCAATAAACATGTGAGGTTTTAAATTTCCCACTCCACATTTTGCAGCTAAATGTTCTAGGATTTCTACATCAGATGGATCAAATTTTACTCCGGCAGGCAAACCAGGCCATTCGTTACAGACCTGCACAGGAGAAAATCATCAGAAAATCAAAACCAAGGGTAACTTTTACCTTTAAAATGGATCTCTTATATGCCATTAAACCAACGCAACACACACTCTTTCATGCATATATACCAACATTTGGGGAAAGGCAAAATCAATATTGTAATGGCATTAGGCAATAGCATGAACTACTAATGGTATCATATCACCCTACGAGATTATATTAGTCACTGTTTTGCAGAAGCCATGGTCAATAGTTCATCAAGGTGCATTACTCCACAAGAAAGATAATTCTTCCAAATGTAAGTGAATGGGCCAGAAAGAGGCTAGTTAGCAAATTCACAAAAAAAGCTTGTGCTTACATCTTTGTTATCAATATGATAATGGCACTTTGGGCATTCACGATTTGCCCCACAGTCCTTGATCTGATATGCAGTTGGTAGAGTGGCATTTTTCACTTTCTTGGCAAGTCCTCTGCTGTCAATAAGCCAAGACCTGCATCAATTAAATATACTTAGTCAAGATAGACTGTTAAAAACAATCTAGTGGTCCACAAAGAAGAAGAGGCATATGAAAGCAACAACAGGAGGATAAACCACAGCACTTGAATGAGAAGCAAATAGGCAGACAATTCTTAGGAAAGAACTACAACTCAAAAGGGCGTGCTAGTTAATACGTGACCATTCGAAGTAAATGGCTTAAATGGCATACAGATATAATTAGCTTGTGGTAAATAAACTGTTAGTAGTACTAGTTTTTATCAATAAATAGGACCAAGTGTAACAGGGAATCTCTTTGATACCAGTAATATGAATAATCAATCATCAATTTGAAACGTAACACTTGCAAAATTAGAACAATTAGTTGAACCGCATAGGGAAAGAAATATGCACACGAAGATGATGCAACTACCCAATAGAAATACATTGCATTTCCTTCCCCCAAATGCATAAATTATGGGCATGGTTGCTACGTACTGATTGCTACGTACAATTGAGTGAGGATTGATTGCCTTGCTTTTTGCTTAACACAGTTTTTGAATGAGGTGTTTTGACAAGGAAGTCTTTTAATGAAAAATCCAGGGTTTTAGACAATCAGTTGCACATCAGGGACTTGATCTTCCATCTGATAAATTATTACATATCCTCAATTATGTACTAAGAAAGTCTTAAACATGGGTAAACCTCAAAACAATAATCAAGCAAAATTTTTGTTTTCCTTACATGGTTGTCGCATATGAAAAACAGAACATCCACTAGGGATGATTGGTCATCACAAAGATAAAAATACTGTAGTTTAGAGCACCCAATAAACTAAAAATAAAAAGAATAAAAAATGCTGGGTAATTTTTTTTGTTGAAAGTCGAAACAAGCCCAGTGCGATGAAGTTGCTGAATCCAGCTCTTGATAAAACAAGAAATCCATGTGATCACATGGGCTTTCAAGTGATCACACAAGCATCATTATCNGTGCGATGAAGTTGCTGAATCCAGCTCTTGATAAAACAAGAAATCCATGTGATCACACAAGCATCATTATCTAGGTATTTTTCCATCTGGGTTTTTCCCAATCAAACCGAACACAGAAGCAAAACACAGTGTAGTAGTCGAAAGAAAAGCGATTGATTTTGAACGAAAAAAGAAGTGAAAACAATGGCAAAGAATTTGTCAAAATCGATTTTAAAAGACAGAAACATATCTACCTTGGCATTGTTTCAGCACAGCGACTCAATACAGAGATAACAGAGCATTTGAGAGAGATAGAGAAGAAGGAGAAGAAGAAGCTGAGTTGTGTGTGTCGAACACTTCACTCTTCTTTACTTGTCTACAGAGAGAGTGTGAATGGACGGAAGAGCGGGAAAGCTTAGGTGTGGTTCTGTTATGAGAGACTCGTACACCAAGGCTGAGCTTGGACACGAATCTCAGTTCACCGAGGCTCCGAGCCTCGGTGTTTTGCATTGTCCACCGTTGAACAAAGCAGTTTCGAGCCTCGGCTTCGGATACCGAACGAAGTTTTGTGACCACTAAGCTTGAGTGTTTTTCTTCGAAAATCGAGTCCTGATGTTAAAATGGTAAATATGGTGGGCCCACAGCTACTTAGTCCCCAAGCAAAGATTGAAACATTAACGACTCCTCTTTTGACCTCCTATTTGCCACGCGTTTTCCAACCGACGTTCTTTTTGCCTTGGTGGGAGATTTTGAGTTTTTCTTTTAAGTTGTTGTAATTTTTGATATATATATTTTTAGGATAAGTTTACTTTTTTTTTTTGGGTATCTACTGTTAATTATTAATTTTGGGATTAATTTATAAATTTGTAAAATTAAATTATAATTTTTTAGGATGCCTATGATCGATCCTCAATGAAATGTTATGATTAATTATAAATGCCATAAAAAAATTATAATTTAACCTAAAATTTAATAATTTTATCCTAAAATGTTATAACGTAAAATTGTTATATTAAAAAATTTATATTACACCTTACGTATAAACATCTCCTTCTCCGTCAAGTTGATTTAAAAAGATATTATTTAAATTTAATTTATTATTCTAATATATTATAGATATTGAATTTATAACGAGTTCTAACTAATAATAAAGTTAACCGAATGATAGATGAGGAATTAGATTTAGTCAAATATAATTTTTTATGGTATTTGGGATTGATGTTAAATATTTCAAGATCAATCCTAAATACCACAAAAAGTTATAATGGGAAATTGTTATGTTGGAAAATTTATATTACTCGTTGCATATGAACATCTTCTTCTTCGTCCAGTTGATTTTAAAAAAAATATTTAAACTTAATTTATTAATTTAATGCATAATTGATATTGAATTTATAATGGTTCCATTCCAATAGCTTCGTCGACGTAACCTTAAGGACATTGCAGTAAGGTTTATTTTATACTTAAATTTAAAAAAAGAGACTTTTAGCAATTAAGTCGTTGTAGTATAGTGGTGAGTATTCCCGCCTGTCACGCGGGTGACCCGGGTTCGATCCCCGGCAACGGCGTAGTTCTACAATTTTGAACAAGCTCATGGTTGGTTGAAAACGTCGTCGTATTCAACAAGTTCGTAATTGGGCCAAAAGAGAAAAAGGCCCAAGGATCAAAAATAGGTTCAAACCGAACTATACTACCCAGTGTCGTGTCATTCTCGATTCCCCTGTTCATCATGTAGCCCAAAAAGAAAAAGNCGTCGTATTCAACAAGTTCGTAATTGGGCCAAAAGAGAAAAAGGCCCAAGGATCAAACCTGTTCATCATGTAGCCCAAGCAAGACAATGTTTTAATTCCATACATAGGATCAACTTATTGTTTACATTAAAAAAAAAAAGTTAGCAAATATGAAGCCAATAAATATTTTTTTTTATGGCGAATCATAGAAGTCGTCTAATGAAAAATCCAAGAGAACTGTTTCTCCCTTAATTTCCCAATAATCAAATGCAATTTTGTTTTTGTTTTTTTGGAAGTGCATTATCAAAAGTTAACTCTAATGAAAAATAGGGCTATTTTTAATTTGTAAATATTGTAGGTGACTAATGTGGGTGCCAATGATTTAATATGCATAATAATGAAAGATAATAAAAAAAAATTACAGTGCCAATAACACAATTTTTTTTTTTGGGTGGGGGGGGGGGGGGGGTTNGGGGGGGGGGGGGGGGGGGGGGGGGGGGGGGGGGGGGGGGGGGGGGGGGGGGGGGGGGGGGGGGGGGGGGGGGGGGGGGGGGGAGTTTCTCTTATTTTCTACCAAACCATAAACAAAGATTCCTGAATATCATGAGACCAATACTTATGTTCCGTTTGAGATGATAGAAAAATAGAACAATCAAAAGTTTGAGAGATAAATAAAATATCATATTTGGTAAGAAAATATGAAGGATAGAAAAGTGGATGAATTAATTTTCCTTCCAACTCATCAAAATCAATCCCTCTAAAATCGGAAAAAAAAATGGATGAAAAGTTAATTATTTGTGTTGAGATATATCTTATTTATCTATATATTATGTATAGATTAATTTCATATAAAAATACAATGATAATATATATATATATAATTAAAAAATTTTAAAAATTAAAAAAAAATAATTTTTTATCTTAACTAGGGGTGAAAATTTTCGATTTAACACGATGACACGACTCAAACTCGATACGAATTTTATGATATGAACTTGATTATAACTCGACACAAACTTAAAAATGACCTGACACGCGAACAAAAAATATAAAAGACTTATAATTTTATGATTCAACATAAATCTGACATGACAGGATTCGATTGTTATTTGTCACCCATAATCTTTGCCAATAAAAAAAAAATTAGTCATTTTTTATTTTTCATCTATCCAACTAAACACAAAGGAAACATAGTGTATCATTCTTACTTTCTATCCTTGAAGGATAGAAAGTGTATCCCTCCTACTTTCTATCAGTCTTACCAAACGAAACATTAGGTAAATTGATTATATACGCGCGCGCGCGCGCACATGCACACACACACAATTATTCTAACAATTGTTTGTGCTTCACAAAAAATATTGTTTAACAAAAACATATTTATATTTACACCCAACACCAACCATGGATTATAACAATTCATCAAAGAAATTAGCTTTAAAAAAATTAAAATACATTAATTAATTTATATTCACATCCAAAACTTACATCCGAGAGAGATTAAGAAGCTTGGGGACTAAAGCTGAAACTAAAACCATATATATCTATACTAATAATAAAAATAATTTAATATAGAAAATGTTTGATTTATTGTTTTACAATTATAAAGAATTATAAAAGTCATTCTATCATTGCATAATTAAATATTTAAATTACAATCATATTATTATGTGTTTAAATCTCTAAATTATTATCTAACATATATTCTAATTATTTATGTATAAATATCAGTATCTATAAAAAAATTTAAATTGATTATATTACCCTTAAAAAATATTCATCAGTATATTTTATTCCAATTAACCTAACTAATTCTTAATTATGGTAAGGTTCTAATATGATTAGAATATTGATAATTATTTTTATTTTACTCAATGAATTATAAGTAGAATCTTAACTAAATGAATTTCAAAAAATTTAAATTTTCAAATATCACTAAGAAAATCACTCTCAATCCAAAAATTATATATAAAAAAAAAACTTTAATTATTACTTTTTTTTTTATTTTTCTTATAGTTAGACTAATGAATCATTGGGACAATCAATGTCTTTATACTTATATAATACAATTTGAACGATAAAAAAATAAATTTTGTAACCTTTAGATGATATTTAATTTAAAAATATATACCTACTATTTTTTATTTATAAAAATTCTTTAAATGCAACGCACAAAGTACATTGTTAATACTTAACATGTCCCCCTCTTCCAGGTCCATGATCCATCACAAGGAAAATAAAAACCAAGATCACTCTTCGTGCACAATGTCACAACCCCACCTCGGATCACATAGGGTGAGCAGTGGACCGGCCACTAAGGGCTTAACCAATTAATCATGTGCATAATAAATACAAAATACAGCGGAAGACAAATAATAAAGTGATTCATTTCACTGATCTAATAAATACTAGAGGAATAAACTAAATATCACCAACATCATTATTAAACTCATGTAAAACAATAACTAAACCATAAAGTTCACTACTCTAAAGTCTAAACATGAGCAACATTAATCCAAAAAATAATTAAATATTTGTCTCAAAACCATAAAAGACATTTATTCCTGAAGACCTACAATGAAATAAATCTTCAATCATTCTAATCCTTTGTCAATTCGAGGACTTACTCCTCCCCCTGATCCTCACCTGAAAATTATTAAATATTTGGGTGAGTACAAAAATCAGTGAATAGCAACCACCTCTAATGAGGTGTAAAAATAAATTTCACATTTTATATGCAAAAATAAATTTTGTTATATACATAAGTACAACAAATTGTACTTTAATCCCTTCCACATAATCATGTAAACAAAATGATCTCCTGATCATAAATAACTTTATAAAAATAAAGATATTTATAACTCAAACACCCATTCATTTTTACAAATAACTTTATAAATAAAAGACATTTATAATTCAAAACACTCACTCACACACACACACACACACATTCAATTTCAAATATATTTGTCAAATCATGTTTGTTACCACTAGCCTCATCTCTTGTCATTACTAGTCTGATGACTGACCCCGTCTCTTGTTATCACTAGCTTGATAACTGGCCCCTATGTGCACATCCATATACCAACCACGCCGATATACAATCTCGTTACCATTTACACCTGGTAACTTAGTCCTCTTCTCATAAAACCCGATTTTAACACACACTAAAACTGTTATTTTAGTCTCAACGCACACAAATTTTTTATTTCATCATTAAAACACATTTAAGCAATAATATAAAATCCTTCCATAAGGTTTTCAAATTCACATATATAACAATTCACAATTACAAAACATTTAATTGCAATTCCAAATATCAACATATATCATATATATGAAAAATTCACACACACGCACTCACAGTTTAATATAGAAAATTCTCCCAATAGAAGTAGTAAACTACTCACCTTGATTCCCAAAATTCAATTCAAAAAACTCTTTCCAAACCTCAATTCAATCACCACCTAATCCAAAATAATATATAACAATCAATTCTTATTCATAATTTCGTCATTTCGTGATTATATATTCAAATAATAATTTTTAAAACTTTTGGGGGCCAAAGTGTAATTTGTGAAAAACGAATTTTCTGTTTTCGGGCTTGCCATAAATTTTCCAAAATTTTGTTCTTGTAATTTATCAATTAAAAAGGTACTTAAAATTAAGTTTAGAAGAATAAAGAAGTTAAAATAAAATTCTTTGAAACTAAAGAGGTAAATTGCATAATTCTTGGACTTCTCTTTTTCAACCTACCACCTTTTCATGTTCTGCAACTGTAACGAAAAGTCCAAATTCTTTTCTTTCCTTTTTTTTTTTCGTTCCTATTAAATTCGGTCAAATCTCAAATAACTATACACTCAAATTCAACTTAATATCATCAAAATTATTTGTGTATTATATATATGAAATCCAACACCATGTAATATAATAAAATACAAAACTCACAAAAAAATAAAACATNGGGGGGGGGAGTTGCTCTTATTTTCTACCAAACCATAAACAAAGATTCCTGAATATCATGAGACCAATACTTATGTTCCGTTTGAGATGATAAAAAAATAGAAGAATCAAAAGTTTAAGAGATAAATAAAATATCATATTTGGTAAGAAAAGAAAATAGTAAGGATAGAAAAGTGGATGAATTAACTTTCCTTCCAACTCATCAAAATCGATCTCTCTAAAATCGGAAAAAAAATGGATGAAAAGTTAATTATTTGTGTTGAGATATATTTTATTTATCTATATATTATGTATAGATTAATTTTCATATAAAAATACAATGATAATATATATATATAAAATTAAAAATAAATTTTAAAATTAAAAAAAATTATTTTTTATCTTAACTAAGGGTGAAAATTTTCGATTTAACACGATGACACGACTCAAACTCGATACGAATTTTATGATATAAACTTGATTATAACTCGACACAAACTTAAAAATGACCTGACACGCGAACAAAAAATATAAAAGACTTATAATTTTATGACTCAACATAAATCTGACATGACACGATTCGATTGTTATTTGTCACCCATAATCTTTGCCAATAAAAAAAAAATTAGTCATTTTTTATTTTTCATCTATCCAACTAAACACAAAGGAAACAAAGTGTATCATTCTTACTTTCTATCCTTGAAGGATAGAAAATGTATCCCTCCTACTTTCCATCAGTCTTATCAAACAAAGCATTAGGTAAATTGATTATATACGCGCGCGCGCACACACACACACAATTATTCTAATAATTGTTTGTGCTTCACAAAAAATATTGTTTAACAAAAACATATTTATATTTACACCCAACACCAACCATGGATTATAACAATTTATCAAAGAAATTAGCTTTAAAAAAATTAAAAAACATTAATTAATTTATATTCACATCCAAAACTTACATCCGAGAGAGATTAAGAAGCTTGGGGACTAAAGCTGAAACTAAAACCATTTATATCTATACTAATAATAAAAATAATTTAATATAGAAAATGTTTGATTTATTATTTTACTCTTATAAAGAATTATAAAAGTCATTCTATCATTGCATAATTAAATATTTAAATTACAATCATATTATTATGTGTTTAAATCTCTAAATTATTATCTAACATATATTCTAATTATTTATGTATAAATATCAGTATCTATAAAAAATTTAAATTGATTATATTACCCTTAAAAAATATGCATCATTATAGTCATCAGTATATTTTATTCCAATTAACCTAACTAATTCTTAATTATGGTAAGGTTCTAATATGATTAGAATATTGATAATTATTTTTATTTTACTCAATGAATTATAAGTAGAATCTTAACTAAATGAATTTCAAAAAATTTAAATTTTCAAATATCACTAAGAAAATCACTCTCAATCCCAAAATTATATAAAAAAAAAAACTTTAATTATTACTTTTTTTTTTATTTTTCTTATAGTTGGACCAATGAATCATTGGGACAATCAATGTCTTTATACTTATATAATACAATTTGAACGATAAAAAAATAAATTTTGTAACCTTCAGATGATATTTAATTTAAAAATATATACCTAATATTTTTTATTTATAAAAATTCTTTAGATGCAACGCACAAAGTACATTGTTAATACTTAACATGTCCCCTCTTCCGGGTCCATGATCCATCACAAGGAAAATGAAAACCAAGATCACTCTTTGTGCACAATGTCACAACCCCACCTCGGATCACGTAGGGTGAGCAGTGGACCGACCACTAAGGGCTTAACCAATTAATCCTGTGCATAATAAATACAAAATACAGCGGAAGACAAATAATAAAGTGATTCATTTCACCGATCTAATGAATACCAGAAGAATAAACTAAATATCACCAACATCATTATTAAACTCATGTAAAACAATAACTAAACCATAAAGTTCACTACTCTAAAGTCTAAACATGAGCAACATTAATCCCAAAAATAATTAAATATTTGTCTCAAAATCATAAAAGACATTTATTCCTGAAGACCTACAATGAAATAAATCTTCAATCATTTTAATCCTTTATCAATTCGAGGACTTACTCCTCCCCCTGATCCTCACTTGAAAATTGTTAAATATTTGGGTGAGCACAAAAATCAGTGAATAGCAACCACCTCTAATGAGGTGTAAAAATAAATTTCACATTTTATATGCAAAAATAAACTTTGTTATATACATAAGTACAACAAATTGTACTTTAATCCCTTCCACATAATCATGTAAACAAAATGATCTCCTGATCATAAATAATTTTATAAAAATAAAGACATTTATAACTCAAACACCCATTCATTTTTACAAATAACTTTATAAATGAAAGACATTTATAATTCAAAACACTCACTCACACACACACATTCAATTTCAAATACACTTCCACATCGTACATTTCTTTTTAAGACATATGATTTTACCGGTAAAGCTTCCAAGAGTGACATGAGACTGAAACTGGATTTGAGTATTTTTTTTTGCCCGTGTCTAAACTTGATTATATAAATATGTTGAATAAATAGTTTTAGTTTTGGGTTTGAGATACTTATCGATTTCTGGTTTAGGCCTTGAGTTAATTCTATGGTTGTTGATTCAATTTTTTCTGATATATTGATGCAGATACTGTTCCATATATGACATTGGAGAAATTTTGATTCTTGACTCGAGATTTCGTTTGTGGTTGCTATATTTCGCTGAACAATATTTCAGATTTGTTCAATAGTTTAACAGTCCAGGTTTGTTTAATATTCATGACTTTTACTATTGTTTCATCTACTATCACTATAGAATTATTTATGTTATTGATTTGTTTACTATCAAATTTATCTACTATCTCTAAAATATGTTTTTAATAGTTCAATGTCCAATCTCAATGCTTTTTCTATANTCTTTTTCAACCTACCACCTTTTCATGTTCTGCAACTGTAACGAAAAGTCCAAATTCTTTTCTTTCCTTTTTTTTTTTCGTTCCTATTAAATTCGGTCAAATCTCAAATAACTATACACTCAAATTCAACTTAATATCATCAAAATTATTTGTGTATTATATATATGAAATCCAACACCATGTAATATAATAAAATACAAAACTCACAAAAAAATAAAACATCCACATACCTTCAATGGATCAAACTTTCCCTTTTTCTTTTTCTTTGCTTCCTTCTCTCTCTCCCTCTCACATCTGTTTTTTCTTTGTTCACCGAATAGGCTCTTCACAATTATTCTCACCAAAAGACCCTACAAATCTAAATATTTTTTTATATATATATATATAAGAGTTTGACTTATCCAACAGAATTATCCCATTTAAACCATATGTATAGGAGTCCTAAAATGTCTCTCTAAGGTAAGACTTTTATTAGAGATATATTTGTGTTCTTTAATTATTTTTATCCTTATATATATATAATAAAATAGAGCTAAATTTGAATCCAGAGATAAAAAGAGGTTCAGATCGTTTTAAGATAAAATATAAACACATCCAACGGACAACGTAAATCTAACATAAAAGACGGTCCAGATCATCTCAATAATTTTGATTTGATCTAACACAATACTGCATAGACTTCTCCATCACCGTTGATCCAAAACACAACCCCTTTCTCCATCCTTTTAGCCCCTGCGTACCACCTGTTCGATGAATTGTCAAGGCAATATTATCGCACCCAATGCTTGAGGTACAGTCTAATTGGCAATACACCATTGCTGGGTTTAGCTTGATCATATGTTGCCATTTCTCTTTGTAGCATTTATTGATTTGAAGATTGGCTTTTGTTTTGTTTTGTTTTGGTACTANAAAAAAAAATTAGTCATTTTTTATTTTTCATCTATCCAACTAAACACAAAGGAAACAAAGTGTATCATTCTTACTTTCTATCCTTGAAGGATAGAAAATGTATCCCTCCTACTTTCCATCAGTCTTATCAAACAAAGCATTAGGTAAATTGATTATATACGCGCGCGCGCACACACACACACAATTATTCTAATNACGATACGTTACGATACAGCCCTAAAACGATACGGATCGTAGTTATGTATCGTTTTTGCGTTGTATCGTCCGATACACGATACGTTTTTACGATACGATACGTATCGGTACGAAACGCACGATACGTGCAATTTTTTTTTTAAAACGACGTCGTTTTGTGCTCTAAATTTTTTTTTTCAATTCCCTATAACCACTGAAACGACGTCGTTTCAGTGGTTAGGGTTACAAAAAAAAAATTTAGACATTTCTCACATATATCAGACATTCAGACATTTCAGCCATCAACCGACGTCTGGTTTCTCTCAGCCATCGACGNTTTAAATTACAATCATATTATTATGTGTTTAAATCTCTAAATTATTATCTAACATATGTTCTAATTATTTATGTATAAATATCAGTATCTATAAAAAATTTAAATTGATTATATTACCCTTAAAAAATATGCATCATTATAGTCATCAGTATATTTTATTCCAATTAACCTAACTAATTCTTAATTATGGTAAGGTTCTAATATGATTAGAATATTGATAATTATTTTTATTTTACTCAATGAATTATAAGTAGAATCTTAACTAAATGAATTTCAAAAAATTTAAATTTTCAAATATCACTAAGAAAATCACTCTCAATCCCAAAATTATATAAAAAAAAAAACTTTAATTATTACTTTTTTTTTTATTTTTCTTATAGTTGGACCAATGAATCATTGGGACAATCAATGTCTTTATACTTATATAATACAATTTGAACGATAAAAAAATAAATTTTGTAACCTTCAGATGATATTTAATTTAAAAATATATACCTAATATTTTTTATTTATAAAAATTCTTTAGATGCAACGCACAAAGTACATTGTTAATACTTAACATGTCCCCTCTTCCGGGTCCATGATCCATCACAAGGAAAATGAAAACCAAGATCACTCTTTGTGCACAATGTCACAACCCCACCTCGGATCACGTAGGGTGAGCAGTGGACCGACCACTAAGGGCTTAACCAATTAATCCTGTGCATAATAAATACAAAATACAGCGGAAGACAAATAATAAAGTGATTCATTTCACCGATCTAATGAATACCAGAAGAATAAACTAAATATCACCAACATCATTATTAAACTCATGTAAAACAATAACTAAACCATAAAGTTCACTACTCTAAAGTCTAAACATGAGCAACATTAATCCCAAAAATAATTAAATATTTGTCTCAAAATCATAAAAGACATTTATTCCTGAAGACCTACAATGAAATAAATCTTCAATCATTTTAATCCTTTATCAATTCGAGGACTTACTCCTCCCCCTGATCCTCACTTGAAAATTGTTAAATATTTGGGTGAGCACAAAAATCAGTGAATAGCAACCACCTCTAATGAGGTGTAAAAATAAATTTCACATTTTATATGCAAAAATAAACTTTGTTATATACATAAGTACAACAAATTGTACTTTAATCCCTTCCACATAATCATGTAAACAAAATGATCTCCTGATCATAAATAATTTTATAAAAATAAAGACATTTATAACTCAAACACCCATTCATTTTTACAAATAACTTTATAAATGAAAGACATTTATAATTCAAAACACTCACTCACACACACACATTCAATTTCAAATACACTTCCACATCGTACATTTCTTTTTAAGACATATGATTTTACCGGTAAAGCTTCCAAGAGTGACATGAGACTGAAACTGGATTTGAGTATTTTTTTTTGCCCGTGTCTAAACTTGATTATATAAATATGTTGAATAAATAGTTTTAGTTTTGGGTTTGAGATACTTATCGATTTCTGGTTTAGGCCTTGAGTTAATTCTATGGTTGTTGATTCAATTTTTTCTGATATATTGATGCAGATACTGTTCCATATATGACATTGGAGAAATTTTGATTCTTGACTCGAGATTTCGTTTGTGGTTGCTATATTTCGCTGAACAATATTTCAGATTTGTTCAATAGTTTAACAGTCCAGGTTTGTTTAATATTCATGACTTTTACTATTGTTTCATCTACTATCACTATAGAATTATTTATGTTATTGATTTGTTTACTATCAAATTTATCTACTATCTCTAAAATATGTTTTTAATAGTTCAATGTCCAATCTCAATGCTTTTTCTATATGTGGACATAATAAATTAGGAGTATATTTGCGCATTTGTATCTGCTTTAGTTAGGCTGGATGACTTGACTTAAAAATTAGAATATCATTGTTACAAATTCTTGCAGGATTCTTCAAATATAGTTGGAATCCACAATGTGCTCTACTCGATCTTTAATGTTATGATAGTTGTTCATCTTTTATCNTACTTTAATCCCTTCCACATAATCATGTAAACAAAATGATCTCCTGATCATAAATAATTTTATAAAAATAAAGACATTTATAACTCAAACACCCATTCATTTTTACAAATAACTTTATAAATGAAAGACATTTATAATTCAAAACACTCACTCACACACACACATTCAATTTCAAATACACTTCCACATCGTACATTTCTTTTTAAGACATATGATTTTACCGGTAAAGCTTCCAAGAGTGACATGAGACTGAAACTGGATTTGAGTATTTTTTTTTGCCCGTGTCTAAACTTGATTATATAAATATGTTGAATAAATAGTTTTAGTTTTGGGTTTGAGATACTTATCGATTTCTGGTTTAGGCCTTGAGTTAATTCTATGGTTGTTGATTCAATTTTTTCTGATATATTGATGCAGATACTGTTCCATATATGACATTGGAGAAATTTTGATTCTTGACTCGAGATTTCGTTTGTGGTTGCTATATTTCGCTGAACAATATTTCAGATTTGTTCAATAGTTTAACAGTCCAGGTTTGTTTAATATTCATGACTTTTACTATTGTTTCATCTACTATCACTATAGAATTATTTATGTTATTGATTTGTTTACTATCAAATTTATCTACTATCTCTAAAATATGTTTTTAATAGTTCAATGTCCAATCTCAATGCTTTTTCTATATGTGGACATAATAAATTAGGAGTATATTTGCGCATTTGTATCTGCTTTAGTTAGGCTGGATGACTTGACTTAAAAATTAGAATATCATTGTTACAAATTCTTGCAGGATTCTTCAAATATAGTTGGAATCCACAATGTGCTCTACTCGATCTTTAATGTTATGATAGTTGTTCATCTTTTATCTTTTTTACTTCTTCAGACGGCTGCAACCAACAATTTAGTTCATAAATAATTTAAACATTGTTTAGTTCATAAATATTTTAAACATTACAATATTATTTAGTTTACCAATAATTTAAATCAAAATCTCTATAATAAACCAAATTAAAACCAAAAACTATAACAAACCACAAATGAGTTGTATCTATTTTAAAACTAAACATTGTAGCAAAAAAACAAAGGTAACTTGCATATTTTTGTGCCAAAAAACGTGAAAACTATTATTCCTTGCGACATTTTTGAATGCAATTGTAACTATGTATATAGATTGAAATTCTTATGATCTCATGTTGTTGCTTTAGAAAGTTTTTGTTAAATTTTTACAAATAATGCAGTACCTTCAGGCNGAAGTCTCTTTGGTGTTTAAAGTTTGAATTAGTGAACTATGGTTGTGAACTTTGCATTATAATAGTAGTGGATTATGTTGATAACTTGAATAGTTGGTGGAGTATTAATGAAATGCTATATTTTTTATGAGTGTATGACTTTTTTTCAAAAGTATATATATTTTTTTATTATTTATTTAAAATTGCATCGTATCTTACGATACACGATACGATACAATATTTGTATCTTACGATACGCCTTCCGATACACGATTTGATAACTTTGTTAAAAAGTAATAAAGCACGCACCAATGTGCTTGGTACATCCATAAAAGAAATCACCACTTTTTTTTTAGCTGAAATTAGTTGCAGTCAACCCATTCTTCTTGGCAACACCGTCTTCTTCTTCGGTGCCGTTTGATAGGTCCTCTTATAGCAGTTACTGAATTGCAGTCCACTTGGTTTCCTGCATTTCGTCTTCTTTTCCAGCGCCGTTTGATGCGGAAAAGAAAATTGGAGTCCGTTTAGTTTCAACTTGAACACGCAATGATTTGATAAGTTTCAGTTACTTATGGCAAAGGTTTTGAGAATTAAATTTCAAAATTCAAACAGTTTCTAAATCACAGTAGTTCGAAAAATATATTATAACAACTTTACATATCTGAAAATAAGATAATGTAATGGTAATTAAGTAATACAAAACGTATGAAAAACTAAATTGTGTATCTGCTGACCGAATTTTTGGGGTGTAGAAGACTTAATGGCTTAAAGGTCTGAACTGATGGGACTCTTCTGAAAAGCCCTAAGANTGTCCTCGGTGTCAGAAGATCGAAGGCTGGGGGGCAGTTGATGGGACTCTTCTGAAAAGCCCTAAGATGATGACACGTGTCCTCGGGATATTTTGGAACAATGTGCCCGGATGTAAGCACCATCGGCGAAGAGCGCCCTTTACCCCGAGGTACCTCTCATGTAGGATCACACATTCGGTATATTATACAACAAACGTGTCCTCGGTCAGACGTGTACCTCGGGGACACACCACCCCTTGGTCCCGAGGTGAACCTTTCCTCGGCGCCGAGGGTCACTCCATCCTGGACGCCTCCTCTGCTCCCGGATAAAGCTACTGACATACTGGACATCAGCCTATGCCAGTATGGGTTATTCATCATGACCTCTTCTTACACAAGTAATGTCAGAACGTGCTGGAATACCGACGTAACGGCCAATAAGGGATGGACGCGTGGCAAATAATGTCACATCCGAAGCAGACAAACCGCGTGCCGTCGCTGACACGCGACTTGGGAAAACAAACAATTAATTGCACCCTTCTGTTGACGAGACCGCATTCAATGCGGTAAGGTTCGGATATGAAAGGCAATAAATGCTCCTATTACAGAGCATTTATTGCATCCTTCCCGA
>CAUOFW020007724.1:1008310-1107999 GCA_963454935.2 Ilex paraguariensis | reverse complement strand
ATTGCTCGGGATCCCGAGCAGTCAATTAGAGAAGACATTCCTCGTCAAATCAATACACACGCTGCCAGTGCCTGATGATCACCTACTGACCACACTGACAGCAATCATGAGCTTCTAAGGTATAAATACCCCTCCCAAAAAGGCAAACGGGTATGCAATCACAAACTCTCGACTACGAAATATCCTTCTCAGTGTTTTCTCCTTCCTCTCTCTCATTCAAAGACTGACTAGACCGTCGGAGGGGATACGCCGGAAAACACTCCGGCGCCCTTCTAACCTGTTCTCTTTTGTTCAGGAAATACTTTTCGCACGTACAGGATCGTTCCTCCTTTCCCAGGATCTTCCTTCACCGCTCCAGGTTGCCACCGTTCCTTGTAGGCTGTTTCGAGCAGTGTGCTTGGCCACTCAATCGGCTCACCCAAAGTTCACCGGGGGAGAGATCTGTTCCCAATATTTTATATATCGTGCAGGATCAAGCCCGCACACTATCCTCCCTAAGAGACTAGTATTTTGACCTTCACGCATCGCCTCAATTAGGGTTCTATGCCTATAAATTATAAGTTTTCTACACACGAAGGACACACAACTATCTTACACACACCACACCTTGAGCTTTTCTCTGTCCCTCACCTACTACTTTATTCTCTCATTAATAAAGCTTCCGGCCATAGTTGTCGTCTTCAGTGGTTAGGTCACCTACGCCTAACCACCTAATTTTTATGTTTTAGTATTAATTGTTTTATTAATTACTTTACTTCATATACTCGACTAAT
Source organism: Ilex paraguariensis (assembly GCA_963454935.2). Lineage (NCBI taxonomy): Eukaryota > Viridiplantae > Streptophyta > Magnoliopsida > Aquifoliales > Aquifoliaceae > Ilex > Ilex paraguariensis. Next base: position 1,107,226 of record CAUOFW020007724.1, on the reverse strand, counting down.
TTAATTGTGCATAGCCTATTTTCTGGAACATCAAAGTGTATAATCTTTTGGCCCAAGAGGGATAAAAAAGCAGAAAAGTAAAACATAGAAAGAAAAAAAAATACTAATAAGAGAATAATGGGAATGCAAGCAACAAAGCACAATATTGCTCGCTGATTACGCAATTTAAGGGTCTCAGGTGTTGATGTAATACTACCTGTAAATGGGACCCATTAAAGGTCCCATGTTGTTATGTCATTTATATATAAAATTATTTTAATGGTACTATAATCTAGGGTTTTGACAAAAAAAATCAAAATAAACTTGAAATTGTACCACTTACCATTTTTTCGGTAATGTATACATTTTTTGTTAGTAGAACTTATTAACTTTTAACTTTTAGAGTTGTTTTTTTAATTTTTTGGCATAATTCGAAAAATGAAAAATGGGTACAGAAGTGTTTCTTAGGGTCCATTTGGTGAGGAAGAAAATAATGATGAAAAGTGAAAATGATATAAAGTAAAATGAAAGAAAAAAAAATGATAAAAAATATATTTTATGTATGTATTTGGCTCAAATGAAAAACTTTCAAGAAAGTTTTAAAAAAAATTTATTCTATTGTTTGAAAGAAATAAAAGTTACAAGAAAATTTTTTTAATTGTTTAAATTGTCTTTAATTATATTAACTTGATATTATAATTGAAAGGTAAAAAATAAAAAAAAATGGCTCGTAACCTAATTCTAAGACAAGTACCAGCATGACAGTCTTTGGACCAAATTATACAGTTAATCAAATTTATACCAATATTTTTTAAAATTAATAACCAATAAAATATTTTAAGAAAAATAAGTATAAAATAAAAAATTAGTTATAGATTACAACTGTCTTGTCTTTTCTTGTATTGTTTACAAAAAAAAATTAGTTAGTTGTGAGAAAATTCAAGCATAAAAAAAAATTATTTTTTTAATAATTTTTCATTTTATACTAATCAAACACATAAAAATTTTCTATTTTTTACATTTTCTATTATTCTTTCACTAAACAAACGGACCCTTAAGATTTGAACAACCTATGCTCCATGGTTGACTCCCACCCATCCAACTTGCCACTAAATCCCACTATAAAAACTGGGAAAATAAAGTTTTCCCCCGATAGAAGAAAGAATAATTAACAAGAGTTCAATTCATAGTCACTACATAAACAAAAGAAAGTTGTGGTTGCAAACGGGTAGAAGGGTGGAAGAGCAAAAATACACATTGCAACGACGTTACTATGTTAAAATTGTCACGTAATATCTTCAACCAATAAAACAGACAAATAAAGAATTGAACCTCACACAAGGCAATAACTATCTCATTCATGTAAACAGATAATTACCAACTTTCTTCCATATAAATCAATAACTATTTGAGATTCACTTTATCCATTTAGAATTTTATCATAGTTGATAATATCATGTTATCAACACTTAAACATAGTATCACCAATGTATAAAATATTCTCTCGGAACCAAGAGGGAGGGGGATGACTGTATTAGTGATATGATACGATCAAAAGATATTCATTTTGAGAGAGAGAGAGAGATGCACATTGCGTAGTATGCTAAACTGCAACTTAATATAATTAAAGCTCACTACAGTAGCATTTTTTTCTCAGAAGAGAAATCTCTACACTTATTTTGTTTATACCTTGAACCCTGCCACATATATCAACTAAGCAGACTATTACTTACAAGCACTCTTCTTGCTTCCTATGAACATTACATAACTAGATCTTCAGAAACTTCTCGGATTTCTGTACCATTCTTTCTCTATATAAGTAAACGAAAAGAAGAAAAACCATCTGTTGTTTTGTTCCTGCTTGAATAGGTATGAAACTGCGGTCAACTGACTGTTTTAACACCTACTTTTTATGGAAATTTAAAATGAAGGAAAATAAACTACTCTTGTATTGAACCCACTATAAATGGTCTTCGAAATTCAGTCTTCTTTATCTCCACAATCCTTCTCTGTTTCTGCATCTATGTAACTGTTGAAATGCCACACCCTATTGAGGATGCAAACGGGCTATCTGGAAGGTTTAGTCCTTGATTACTGCAATTTTTTAAGAAAATCAACCAAAAAGAGACAGTCAGGAAAGATACAAATGCTATCATGACCAAAAATACATTAAATCAAACTATATAGTCCCCTTGACAATGATATATGTTTGTTTATGTGACTACAACAAAAGAAATAAAACCAACCAAATTGATCACAACAACATAACTCTTTTTCAACTATCGACGAAAAAAAACAAAGTATGCCAATAAATGTGATCGCGACACAAAATAGTTTTCTTTGAGCTAACGTCAAATTAGCCTTTTTTGACAAACGACAAAGTGCTATCATTAAAAACTTTCCATCATAATCAATTTCATTATAGACATCCCAACAGAATCAATCAATGTTAGAAACAAAGAAACACACAAATAAGCATGATTCAGGCTCTGTTCATTGCGTAACCATCATTCCTATCCTGATAATATATTTAAAATGCCCAGGAAAAAAATATTATTTTTCATACCTCTCCTGGTCGTTGTAAGTTGTATTTATGTGCCTAACTGTATCTTCACTAGTAGAACCATTGTTCAGAACATCTAGCAGATAGTTAAAGCGGGCAGCAGACGGGAACTGTGATTGTTCTGCATGGGCTGTGGTGACAAATAAACACAAAATACAATCACCCGATATGGCTATTGAAAAGTAGCCGTAAAAGAAGGTAAAAAAATAGCAGCAAGCAACAAGAAGAAATGGAAAATAGCAATAATTATTTTGTAAAATGGAAAAAAAAAAAACCTTCACAAAGCTTCAATTCATCCATTGTGTAGCCCAAGTAGGGCTGATGGTTCAACAGTTTAGTAGCTAATTGCAACCCCAAGAGATGCCTTCTCTCAAGTTCAAGTGCCTGCTCGTGTTCTTCCATGAACTGCTTCCTAAGTAATCTTGAACTGTCACAAACTCGGGGAACTAGAGAAAATGTCAAAACAAAGGAATGAAGGTAATTAGGAGTAAATAACGCACATCATAAACACAAAATCCAGAAAAAGAAACTTCACGGTCCACTTAAGGTTGCTTCTCACTTGGAGGAAGCTCAGATTCTGGATCAAGAAAGTCAGAACCAGAGTATAAAGGGAGATGCATTTTCTCGGGATACTTCCTGCAAAATAAAATGTGAAAATTTCAGAATTCAACTTATTTTATCTACTGTTACTAAAAAAAAAGGAAAATATTGCAGCCTATATTTCCTAGTGCAGCTACATATTCCCAAAATTTGTAAAGAGTACGATGCGTGAGAGGAAAATATTACTGCAAATAACAATTTTTGTGACACCTCACTGATACTTATATTCACCAAATTATGAAAAGTGAGAATAAATTGGAACACTGAGCTAAAGTTGACATCAATAATGATTTTAACCAACAAGATAGGAGAAATAAGCACTATACAAGCTTGACTCGAACTCGATAGGATCAACTTGTTTATGTGTAAATATACTCGGGCTCGGCTCGGATTCGGCTTATTTCAGGCTCGTTCAAGCTCAGCTCGTTTTCTAAACGAGCCGAACTTAGATAATTTTGTAGGCTTGTTTAAAACAACGAGCTCAACAAACTCGCCTTGAGCTCGTTTGGGCTTGTAGCCCTATCTAGAATGAGAAAAGATAGAAAAGGTGTTAGAGGAGAAGAATTGGAAGGCTTTCCAATTAGATGTTGACAGATAAACACGACTAAATCTCTACGGAATATACGTGTCAACGACTCAACATTGTCATAATTAATTGATCAATGGGTACTCAACTATATTGAAGTTTAATTTGGTAAATTGAGAAAAACTTGGAAAGATTAAATTTATAATCTCCATGTTCAAGAACCCAAGATGTCTCCTAAGGGACAGATTAAGCAAGACAAATTGAACTACAGAAGCAGCAGTGCCCATCTGCAAGAAGATACGTGTAGTAATCGCCATAGAGAACGGAGGGAAAAACGACAAGACCATATTGATAAAAAGAGGCATGACTTAAATAGGCCACACTCGGCCAATCTGTGTCAAAGATCCGACAAACGTGCAAGGCTGAATGTTTTTGGTCTCATATACAGATGGAAAACGAAGATACGGGCATAAAAAGCTAATGACATATAAATGCAAAAAATAAATTCCCTCTTAAAACAGACTAACAAAATACCTATCGACAAGTTTTGACTTCTCCCTGTAAGGTTTCACCAGAACACGCGCCCCACATACGAAGTGAGGATTCCCCTTTGTCAGAATCTGCTTGACTGTCTCTGCGAAAACGAAAGTCACAAAGCCAAACATCCTCTTCTGCTGGCAAGGAATCCTAACATCTTGAACAGGCCCAAATTTGCTACCAAAAACAAAATAGGTTTTTAATGGAAAAACCAAATTCATAACGGCCACAACTACTAGTGACAGCATACCAACTCTCTTACCTAAAATAGTTGGAAACATCTTGCTCAGTAAAAGTGCTGTCTGCTGGAAAAGTCAGATAAATTTGTCGAGAACCAGCCGCAATTGGTCCATGATCATTTCTTTCCCCATTGTACTCCATGTATTTTGGAATATCATCCACCAAAATGACTGAATGCTGCCCATGAGGTCTGTAACCAAACACCAACAATCCAAGAATTAATGACTGATGAATGACAACAATGATGACTGATGAATGAGAATGATGAATTTACATATTGCACCTGTCGAGGAGACGAATGCTGTTCTTGAGCCGAGCAAGAAGCTTGGTCAGGCTATAACCTACTTTCCCATGTCTCTGGCTTTCTGTGAGGTAACCCTCAGCCTGAAGTGTCTTCCCATACTTCTCATAGTACAGCATTGGCAAAGAAGCAATCGAAACAGGATATCCTCTTCTAGTTTTTAAAAGCTCCGTGAGTTCCATCTCCAATTTCTCAACAGATCCCGGTGAGAAGACATAATCATCATTCACAATTTCATTTGAACTCAGATTAAAGATCTGAGAGAAGCTTTCTGGCATGGGATGTCCATGAGAATACCTACAGTTGCTTCCATGCTTACAGAACCCCTTGCTGAAGTAATGGCAAACCTTTACAGGAAATTCAGGCAAACTTGGGGATCTCCTATTGACTCTTGGGCCTAACGTTAAGGTAGGTTCTTGGTAATAGTAATTACCGGAAAAATCAGAACCAAATGCATTAACGGGCTCTAACTGATCTTCCAAAGATAAGAACTGAAGTTGGTTCTGGAGACAGTAGTCATCAGCAACTGCATCTGAATAAGCCACTGGGACGTAATCCAGGTTGTGAATTGTATGCTGATCAGAATGAACTTGAGGATCCCAATGGGACTGCGTGGCTCGAAACGTTGCAGGAGATGAAAAGGGGCGAGATGAAGCTGGCGAGAATGGAGTGAAGTGTAAGGGACGATCCGAAACTGGTGCTGGGTTCACCTGAAGAGGTAAAACTTGGGCAGAAAATGCCTGTTTGGAGGCTAATCCAAGCTTGGTTTTGGCTTGGTTGATCACAGACTGGATCACATTATCAGGGCTAAAGGCCAACCTTATCATCTCCCTCTCACCATGATCTTGTAAAAGGAGATATCCAATAATTTTAGGAACATTTTCTGGTTCTAGTTTCTGGATTCTATTATACACTATTTTTGTAGATTCAGAAAAGTCCATCTCAATCTTCAACCTAACAAATCAACCACATATTGCCTTAGATACTACAAGATTGTGCATCAAATCAAGAATCCTCTTACTCAACATAACAAAGTACACACCTGACCTATGGAATAAATTTAAATCCAGTTAAACATACCGATATAACGACTCTAGGAATTAAAAACAGTCCAAAACTGTATATGAATATGCATATTAGATTAGCAATTTTCATTCTATTCTCTGCCAATAATCAATTAGGGAAGAACCCGATTTGGCAAAAAATATGAAAGGAAAACATTAATGTATAACAAAAAGTAGTGTGTTTCCACCAAGTTTAGGCCACAATAAATATCACCACCTTGTTTCTTACAACTGGGCTTTAGGATTTTACCCATAAAACGCCAATACACTACAAAAACTCTAGCCAGAAAAGAAGAAACACTACCAGCAGCAGCATGTTAAACAATAAAATAAAATAAAAACATTAATTAAAAGCAGAATACAAAGCCTAGAACAAGAAAGATTCACAAGTTCCAGAACAGCATGAGCAGAGAAAATAGTAAAAAACAAAAAAAAAAAATACTAATTTCCCTGTGTAGCATAAATAGGGAAAAAAAATNGCTCTAACTGATCTTCCAAAGATAAGAACTGAAGTTGGTTCTGGAGACAGTAGTCATCAGCAACTGCATCTGAATAAGCCACTGGGACGTAATCCAGGTTGTGAATTGTATGCTGATCAGAATGAACTTGAGGATCCCAATGGGACTGCGTGGCTCGAAACGTTGCAGGAGATGAAAAGGGGCGAGATGAAGCTGGCGAGAATGGAGTGAAGTGTAAGGGACGATCCGAAACTGGTGCTGGGTTCACCTGAAGAGGTAAAACTTGGGCAGAAAATGCCTGTTTGGAGGCTAATCCAAGCTTGGTTTTGGCTTGGTTGATCACAGACTGGATCACATTATCAGGGCTAAAGGCCAACCTTATCATCTCCCTCTCACCATGATCTTGTAAAAGGAGATATCCAATAATTTTAGGAACATTTTCTGGTTCTAGTTTCTGGATTCTATTATACACTATTTTTGTAGATTCAGAAAAGTCCATCTCAATCTTCAACCTAACAAATCAACCACATATTGCCTTAGATACTACAAGATTGTGCATCAAATCAAGAATCCTCTTACTCAACATAACAAAGTACACACCTGACCTATGGAATAAATTTAAATCCAGTTAAACATACCGATATAACGACTCTAGGAATTAAAAACAGTCCAAAACTGTATATGAATATGCATATTAGATTAGCAATTTTCATTCTATTCTCTGCCAATAATCAATTAGGGAAGAACCCGATTTGGCAAAAAATATGAAAGGAAAACATTAATGTATAACAAAAAGTAGTGTGTTTCCACCAAGTTTAGGCCACAATAAATATCACCACCTTGTTTCTTACAACTGGGCTTTAGGATTTTACCCATAAAACGCCAATACACTACAAAAACTCTAGCCAGAAAAGAAGAAACACTACCAGCAGCAGCATGTTAAACAATAAAATAAAATAAAAACATTAATTAAAAGCAGAATACAAAGCCTAGAACAAGAAAGATTCACAAGTTCCAGAACAGCATGAGCAGAGAAAATAGTAAAAAACAAAAAAAAAAAATACTAATTTCCCTGTGTAGCATAAATAGGGAAAAAAAATTGATGGTTCTGAATAAAAGAAAAAGGCCAAAACAAACATGTTTGATCCCACATAAACTCAATGTTAAAACAAAAACAAGTTTAGAAATAGAGAAAGAATGGCTGCCTTCACAATGATATAGAATAAGAAGTAAACTAGAAATGGTGTTCTTGAATAGTTTCCAATGGCAAATGAACAAGAAAAGAAAATTGTTTCCTTTTTCCATGAAGAATTATAGAAGAGAAAAATTAAAAAGAGACATTTGAAACAAAATTCTCAACATTTCAAAGAAACACAACTGATAATTATAAAGAAAAACATGCCCAAGATCGCATTTTGCAAAAGAAATGCCATTAACAAACAGTATGCAGCTTAAAATCTTCTCTTTTTTTTGCTATTTAAACTATCCAGTGAAGAACACAGTTGAAAAAAAAAGAAGAAGTTGGTTTTTTAATGTCAAAAATCAAGTATTTTCCACATAAATTAACAATCAAAAAGAGTAAAAACAACAAAAGATGGTGTTTTTAAAAATATTTTTGAAACATTCTAGTAAAAGCCCAAACCCAGAAATCAAATACTAGCCACTCTGCCATTGTTCTACACCATTTCACAAGCCCCAAGTCAAAGTTCAGATTTTTTCACCAGATTCAACCATGAAAATTGCTTCAAAGAGAGAGAGAGGGGGAAAAACAAGAAGACCAAAGCAAAGATCTGAGATACCCACCAAATCTTACAGGGGCTCTAAACACAGAAACAAGGTCAGACTAACCAATCAATGGACTCAAACTTCCTCCATGATTGATTGATTATTCCTTCCTATCTCTGTGTGTTATGTTCTTCACCTTCTCTCTCTCTCTGCCTCTTTTTCTCTCTCTACCTGTGTTTCTCTCTCCAGTGACTTTGCTATTTTTATCATCTTCTATTCAAATAACTATACCCTCAATTCTCCGCAAAAAAAACGACACCAATCTTAGAAAAAAGCAATGTGACAGAAAGGATAGCTTTAAATAGATCCTTGTCTTTATTTCAAATGAAAACACACTTATAATACATACAAAACTTCCCCCCACATACTACAAAGTAAGCACACCAAGGATGGCCCTAAATGGTTAATTGGAAACACTATTTACTCACTGTTCTTTCCTTACACTGAAACTCAAACATTGTCAATCACACCTCAGAAATGAATTAGTTTATTTAATAATTTAATAATTTTATAAGTTTTGTTTCGCAGGTTTTTTAAATTAAGAATTGCACTCAAATTTACAAGTTAAATGAAAAAAAAATCTGCACTCAAAATAACATAGATTGTTTCTTTTGAATTCTACAGGGTCCACATAATTATCCATGTTTTTTGAATTTCCTGTATATACATACCTATGTGGCTAAGCTTTATCTAGTTCTAAGATTCAAAAGCATTTAAAAACTGACCAGATAAGCAGAAGCGGAAATTATAAGATGTGATCACTATGCACCAATCTAAAATACTATGGGCACATCAGAACTGTAAAGAAGCAACTACAACATACCCCGGAGGACCCACTTGAAATAAAACTCACTGAAGTGCATTATAGATGACGCACATCCATTGTACAGGACAATATACACCACTTTGCATGTGTGCCACTTGTCAATGTAGCCTGGAACCTTGCAGTGGGTGGTATCAACATTGTCAATTTATGGCAGGTGAGTTAATTTGACCTTGATAGTCAAAATCATAACTGAGCAATCTTTTTTCACGGTAAATCTTAACCGACTGGAGAAGATTGCGGTACCAAATAAAATTTAAATTTCGTAGCTTAATGTTTGTAAATTTGAATACATTTTTAAATTTATTTGTAAAAAAAAAAAATTATTTTTTTTTTTAGTTCTATTACAATTTTTAAGATTTGAGTTAAAATTTTGAACTTTTTGCATTTTGTACCCAAACAAATTTTAAAATTTTTATTTTACACAATCAAATATTAAATTTTTTACCTTGTATCAAAAATGTTGCAACATGACTCTTCGATTTTTTTTGTTATTTTTTTATCAAAAACAAACACATTAACACTAACAAAAATACCAATAGAAAGTTAACTGAATGTTCAACACTCCTTATAGTTTATATTTAAATATTACTGATATCCCCTATTTTTAAACCACCATTTTTAACAAAAAAATTTATCTAAAATACCAAAATTATCTCTACATAAATCCCAAATAATTTTTCTACATAAAATGCAATTAAAATTTGAGTCGATTAAAATTAATTTTTTTATATATTAAAATTCGAGTTAATTAAAATTTATTTGTCTATATATTAAAATTTGATTCGAATTGATTAAATTTTATTTTTTTAAGTATTAAAATTTAAGTCTATTAAAAAAAATTACATATTAAAATTCAAGATAATTTGAACTCTATCTGAGCTATTAGCATCAATTAAAATATGCTTCAAGTTTATATTTTTTTTTACTTATTAAAATCAAGATTTGCCCAACACAAATTGGGGCTTAAAGCAAGAAAATATTTTACAGAAATTTACGGTATGATTTTTTTTCAAAGTTTTACTTGTTTTAGGATCGAGCAGAATCAAATAATAAATTAGGTGTAATTGTAAAGTCAAAATTTTTTAGATGAATAAATTGAATAAAGTGTTAAAGAAATAACAATATAACTAAAGATACAGACAAAAACAATGAGACTGGAACGGAGAGAAAGAGTTAGAGAAAAGCGGTGAGAGTGGAGGAAAAATTAATGAAAAGAATTTGAGAGAGATTATTACTTTTAAAGCTATAAGTCATTAATTTTATATATTTTTTAGAAGATTTTGTTATATTTTAAAACGTTCTATAAAGATTTACATAGACTTTGTGAAAAAATTGTTACATTTTAAAATTTTCTATAACATTTTAGATAAACTTGTGAAATATATTTATCCTTTAACTTAATCCTTTTAAAAAGGCCTCAGAACTTAAAGTTAAACAAATAGTTGAAAATTAAATTGGATCTCTAAATTTTTTAGGCTCTAGACGGCTATTTTAATGGTCAGGCCCTAAGGCCAACTCTAATGTGCCTCCTCTCATATAAAAGATTGAAGTATATATGCATCTCGTAACAATTGTAGTTTTTACTCGTTCCTAATTGTCAAATTTTGGTCTATAAAACTAATTAAATAAGACAAATTGATTACTAGATGATGTGTAATGATTAAAAGTAATATATGTATTATTGTATATTTTATGCATTTTTTTATTGACCGTTATAAGGTACTATTACAATAAAGATGTTCAATATTATAATGTGGTGTCACATAATATTTATTTTTTAGTAATTTAGGCATCTAATATATATCAAACATTATTGAAATTTGTTTTATATTAACTAGTTTTATTGTGGATCATTTATGAGAATGAACAATTTAATTAGTTGATATTCTTGTGTTTAAATGAAAACAAAATTGAGTTTAATAAATGGTATTTTTTTTAAGAGAGATACTTATTATACTTTTTGATCAAAGTGTAAACTTTTTTTTGTTCTTTAATAAATGTGTATGTGTGAGATGAACTGCACTTTTTTGACGTAAAATTTGAATTTTATTTTTTTTGACATTATCTTTCAAGAGGTTTTTTATTAAGCTAAATTATAATGAATTTTAATATTTGATATATACTTACCTTTTTATATGTGGGGCATAAAGCCCATGTTTTTTTGACTCTACTGTTGAGTCGGCTTTGATTAAAATTCATGTTAATTAAAATTCGATTCAAATTAATTAAAATTTATTTTTATATATTAAAATTTGAGTCGATTAAAATTTATATTTTTTTATGTATCCAAATTTGGACTAATTAAAATTTAATGTGAGTTGATTAAAATTTGATACGAGTCGATTAAAAATGAATTTTAATCAACTTGAATATAATTTTTAATCAACTCAACTTTTAATACATAAAAAAAAAATTTAATTAGCTCGAATCGAATTCTAATTTTTTTTTTCTTTTTTTCTTTTTTTTTCCCTAATTTTTTGGGAAGGGGAGGGGGAGGGGGAAGGGGTAAGAGAGCTTGAACCTTTGACCTCAAGAAGACAAAATTTTTACAAGGTAAGAAAATTTAGACAAGGTATTTTTTTTAATACGTAAAAAAATTTTAAAAATAGTAGGGTCTCATTGAAGATATACTTATCTAGAGGAAGTGTGGATGGATTTTTTTTGAAATACATTATGACTAATTTAGTAAAGTTGCATCGTAATTAACACCTTTAATTTGGTAGGGTATCAGTGATGATTTAGAAAATAGGAGAGCTATTTTTAAAAATATGATAAACTATAAAGGGTGTGTATGGCTGCAATTTTTTATTTTTTTTTAACAACTGTCTTTCCAAAAATCTTTATTGCATACACGTATCCAATTTGGCAACTATGAGATCCACGCCGAAATGCTATAATCTTAATTGCATACACGTATCCTTTTTTCTTTTTAACAACTGTTTTTTTTAGGAGTGCTGTGATTGATTCACGAGGAAGAAAGATAATTCTTAATTCAATTTTTTACTTTAACGATATAAAAAAAGATTGATCAAATTGTAGGGCAAGAAACGAAGAGGTTGTCCCAATTTTCAACCTCTCGATGACAAAGTATACATTGAACATTTAGAACTAAATCATAATCCTGCAAATTTTCCTGAATGTTTAATCTATCTCGGATTGCAAGCGATAGAACCATAGTTCAATTGAACATGTAAGTTATATTCGTCCTGATTTCTCATGTGGAACCATAAAAAGAATTCAATCACTATTAATTGGTATCTTTATTTATGGATCAATGACGATAGATGCATTCTCCATAGTTTCAGCATTATGACAAGCCCGTGTCAAATATATAGCATTAAGCCAAGAAATTAACAAACGATAAATCCAGGAAAAGGGATCTAGAAGTTATCAAAAATTCTTTTAGTCTAACTCATAATGATTATTTATCAAATGATTACTTTAGTTATCAAATAATTGAACAACCGAGAACAATTTATTTATCATACATAGTTGACATTCATAAAAAATATGTAATTGTTTATGAGTTCTTTCTTCACGACGATAAGATTGGGTGGATAAATATAAACCCATAGAAATATTTAGTATTTAAATTAAAATTTTTAATAATTGAATTGAACCGAAGGGGAAAAAAACACGTGTTTGATTTAGATTCAACTAGTCCTCATGTTGAACCTTCAAATTTTTGGAATTCAATTCAAATTCAACCCAAATTTAAATTAAACAAAATTCGAGTTCAATTTGTGTAACCTACAACTAAATTCATATAGAATATAATTTCAACTTGAATTTAGTCCGAAAATATGTAACGTGAGTTAGCACTCAAATTAAAGAGTTCAGGTTGAATTCGACTTTGAGTTAAAAAAATTTTAAGTCGATAAATTGTTAAACACATGAGTACTAAGTTAAACACTTTGGGCTCAAGCTTCTATGAGCAAAGACACTGGCCAGCTAGAGGTGTTCATGGGTCGGATTGGTCTACAGGTTTTGTTATTATACCCAAAGTCCAATAAACTCAATAGCTGACATGTCCAAGTCCGAAGCCCAATACCCTTCAAGATAAGTCTTACGTTTGCCCTTAGGCCCATTATCCAGCCCATGAGGTGGCGCGGCAAAATCCCATGAAATTCGGCCCAAGAGTCCGACAGAACTTAACAATTCCAAACAATACGACTTTACCTATTCAAACGAGTGCGACATCTTAAATCATAACTATTCATGCGACTATAGAAAAGTTTAAGACTACCTCTAGGGTCTATTTGTTTTAGCAGGATAAAGTAGAAAATTCAAGAAAGAAAAAGTTTTCAAAATTTACATATGTTTGTAAGCATGAATTCTTTCCTACTTAGATTTTTTCACAACTAACTACTTTTTTTTTCTACAAAAAATACAAGGAAAAATAAGAAAAGTTGTGATCTGTAATCTAACTTCTTATTTTATCTTTATTTTCTTAAAATATTTAATTGGTTACTAATTTTAAAGAACACTTAGTATGAGATAGATTAACTATATAATTTAGCTTGACGATCTAGGTTTGAGTTGATTCTTGTTCAAGAATTAGGTTAGGAGCAATTTTTTTTTAAAGGTTAACTTTTAATTGTAATATATGTTATTTTCTTTTTTTAGACCGATTTAATAATTTTAAAGATAATTTAAACAATAAAAAAAATTCTTATAACTTTTATTTCTTTCAAATAGTATAATGAATTTTTTTTTAAACTTTATCGTAAGTTTTTTATGCTAAATAAATACATGCGTGAAATACATTTCTTTTTATATTTTACTTCCTTTCACCCTAGGTTATTTTTATGCATTTGTACTTAAGAGCTTAAAATTATTTTTCTGAATCTATAATTTAAAATATGACTGATTTCAATAATTTCATACGACAATTTGAAATAGATTTGTTCAACGACTATTAACACCACTCTCAAAATCATTCACATTATATCGTAGATTCAAGTACGAATTACCCTTAATAAACAAATAAACTTAAAAGAGAAAGGATAAGAAGGCTGAAAAGCTGCAACGATCATAAACAAGAAAAACGAGTTTATGTAATGCAAATAAGAACATGACAATGTCACCAAGATAGTTTTGAGCCATCCTCTGTGTATTTATAGTCGGTGATTAATGATCATTAGGGTCATCTTTTTCGACCACTCAGCCACAATTATAACGTGCCCTTAATCGTTTGTAGTCAATGCGTCCAAGTCCCTACGTTTTAGTACGACTTTGCACATTCTCGAGATCATTGAATATATTTTGGATAACTATTGAGACAACTAAGATTTCTCCTAATTATAGTAATATTATATAAACTTAAAAAATAAATTTAATAATTATAATTATTGATTTCATTATGGGTCACAGTATTTATTGGACTTATTATCTATTCAATGGTTGTGTTTATTAAATTTATTTTTTAAATCTAATTTTTAAATCCACGTAGTATTAATCTTTCTAAAATATCGTATCACTCTTACAATTTGTAAAATCCTAAAAATAAGGAGAAGACTATGGTATCCAAAAACAAAATGGGTATCATACCTTTTTATTTTATAATAAAAAATTATTATGTTTATGCGCATTTTTTACAACTAGCAATGCACCCCATGTGTTGTACGTAAATAGTTTTCGTACATAAAAAATAATATAATATATTAGTATACGTGTATCTGACTTAAATATTATCTCAAATTTATCAGACTTAATTTTTTGTTATTCATATTCTATTATAAGATTATAAAAAATTGGAATATTTCTAAAATTTGTTATTCTAATTATAAGAAGAAAAAAATAGTTAAAGTTCTGTTTTCTTTTAAAATTTTTGTGATTGCGAGTAATTTTTAAGTAATGTTTGAGAAGTTAAATTTTTTGAAATTCAATCGATTAGGACTTCATTTATAATTCCTTTAATAAAATTAAATTAATTGTCAATATACTAATTAATTATATTGAAACTTTATTATAATTAAGAATTAGTTAGATCCATGACGATAAAATTTAATATAATACTCTATAACATATATTTTAAAATATATCAAAATTTTAAAAAATTCAAGTTTTACTTAAAAATACACTATAAACTATTTTCACATAAAAATCTTAATACAAGTTAAAAAATTTATTGTAAACTGAAAAATTATATTGATGTAGCATAAATTAATTTAAAAAAATTATATATACAATTATTTTTTATCTTAGAAATAAAAGGGTTAAACTTTTTAAATAAAAATAAATAAACATATGTGTGGATAATATTATATTTGCATATGAGATAACTAATATGAAGTTAATGAAATTTTTGAAAAGTTTTTGAACACTTTATTGAAAAATATAATGGTTCATATTTTTTAAAGATAATATAGTCAATCAAAAATTTTTATAAAAAATTATATTTATATAGAGAGAATAGATAATTAAAATAGATGTTAGAGGTAATTTAGAGATTTAAATACATAAAGAGATAATAGATAATTTAAATATTTAATTATAAAAGGATTGAGTGATTTTTATAATTTTTATAAGGGTAAAATAGAGAATTAAAATTTTTTCAAGTGAAATTACTTTTATTAGTAATATAAATTTTTGTGATAATTATTATTATCATTTTTGTGGTAACTGCGATTTATCACAGTTACCACATTAGTATTGAAGTTATTACAAAAACTCACAAAAAATTATAAAATGGGGGTTAATTGCACTAGGAATTTTTAGAGTATAAGATTTGTCTTATTTTGTTGTTTAATATTTTAATTGTATCATTTTAGTTTTTGATGATACCTCAAACAAGTTCTAGTTGTGAGGTCGGGTCAGGAGGTCAGGAAAGACACGAGGAATTCAGAGAACCAGGGGTGGAGTTCCCCTTGGGAAGATCGTGGTTGAATCAACTAGGAAACAGTTGGATGACTACGGGAATTGGATCCCATGCGTGAAACTCTCAACCAACCAAGATTCTCCCATAAAATTAAGGAGGATCCCATGAATAATGGGCAAAGATCTCGGCCGAAATCCCACGGAATAGGGGGAGGCTTATAAAAACTACGCAATGCCTCATCGTGAGGGGAGGACAAGAAAATGAGAAAAACTCTAATCAGTTTAGCACTGTCTTGTGTTATATTCAACTAATCAATAAAGAAGAAAAGGAGCAAGAACCTCCATTGAAGAGTGGACTAGCCGAGCTCCTGAGCTAGTGAACCACTATATTTTTACTGTGTACACCCCTTTAATCCCCTTAATATTTTATTGTAGCATCATACACGAGTCTCGAAGTTCTGATCCATGTTCATCTCACGTTACTGACACCTTAAGCTCATCCACGTTGATTTACGCCATCAATTTGGCGCCGTCTGTGGGAACGGCTGTTCCTGTTACAAAAAATCTGATTTTTCAGTGACTGATGGTCAACACGAAACATGAGCAGAAGCCAAACAAACCCATCTCGGATGCAGGACCAACAGGGAGCCACCAATGATAGACAGCTCGAGAACTTCCTAGAGACTGATCCTCCCATAGGGAATCCCCCCACAAATAACGAGATAGAGGCCCTTCACCTCGTCAATCAGTGCTTGATAAAGCAAAACGAGGAGCTCTTGCAGCACCCACAAAAGGCACATCCGACCCAAGAAGATCAAAACAGTCCCCACTACAGGGACCAACAACACCTTGATCCACTCAGAGAAGACAACGAAGGGGGGAAGAACAGCCTGACCTTAGGGCAGGTTCCCCAACTACCCTCTAGGAACGGCCACAATGAAAAAGTACAAAGTCAAAACCTTGAAGGTGAAAAGAATGATATCTTCCCTTATCAGCAGGAAAGAAGGGAGCAATATTGGGAGCAGCGCTTCAAGGGCATCTAACAGGAGCTCAGCGACATGAAGGAAGCGGTCAGGAGTAAAGCTCCAGTTACAATGGACGCCTTGGTGCAGCAGACTGAATCTCCATTCTCGCCTGGGGTGTTTCATTTTCCCCTCTCACCAAAGTTCAGGATGCCTCAGATAGAGTCCTTTGATGAAACCAGGGATCCCATGGACCACCTCAATACTTATAAGAACCAGATGGAATTACACAGGTATCAGGATCCCGTACGCTATCAAGTCTTTGCCATCACTTTGAAGGGTTGGCGTGGTTTAACAGGATCCCCCCAGCCTCAATCTCTTCCTTCAAAGAGCTTTCTATTTCCTTCGTATCCCACTTCATACGGGAGCAAACCTATAGAAAGCCGAGCTATCACCTTTTGAATGTGAAACAGGGACCACAAGAAAACCTCAGGTCATATGTCCAAAGATTTAATTCAAAGTCGTTAAAGGTGGATGTCCTAGACGAAAAGTTCACCATCACTGCCTTCATAGCTGGTCTAGGGGTGCAGTCTAAAGATTTGATGTTCTCCATATCAAAAAATCCCCAAGCAAGCATGGCCAAGGTGTTTGCCAAAGCAGAGAAATACAAAAACGGCGAAAAAGCTCTTCTTTCTAAGGTAGGGAGCTCTTTCGCACATAAAGATAAGGGAAAGGAAGAGAAAATGAGGAACCGAAGTCCTAGGAGAGAGAGGGAAAGAAACAGATCTCCAAAGAGAGATATATCTCCCATAAGAGACAAAGAGCGATCCCCAAAAAGAAGGGGGAACGTTAGGGACCACTAAGCCCCCCGCAGCCTGAACTACAACCGAGGTATGCACCTCAGCAATATACCCCTCTCATTGCAATAGTATCCCAGATCCTATACGAGGTGCAAAACGAGAAATTTCTAAGGTGGCCTCCACGAATGAAGGCAGATCCGTCTAAAAGAGACCCTATGAAATATTGCGAGTATCATACCGACGAGTGCATCTAGCTAAAGAAGAAGATCGAGTTCTGATCCATAGGGGACAGTTACGACGATTTATCGCCCATGACAACCAGGACAGGGCTCCGCCACCACCAGCACCCCATCAACAAGCCCCTGCGCAACACCAGCAACCCTTAGGGGAGATCAGAGTGATATTAGGAGGATTTGCTGGCGGTGGAGAATCCAGTGCAGCCAAAAAAGCACACCTGTGCAAAATCAGAGCTGGAGAAGCGCTGAAAGTATATACCGTGTCCAAAATGCCTCGGCTAAGCACAACCATCACTTTCTCGGATTCAAACTTGGAAGGCTGTCAGTATCCCCATGATGACCCGTTGGTCGTAAGGGCCATTGTGGCAAACCAAACTGTTCATCGAGTTCTAATTGACAATGGGAGCTCAGTCGACATCATTTTCACCTCTGCCTTTGACAAAATGGGCGTAGGAAGGGAGAAGCTTGAGCCAGTGAATGCTCACTTGAAGGGGTTCTCAGGGGAGAGGGTGCTACCCCTGGGATCCATCCAACTCGTGCTCACTATGGGGGACCCTCCTTGTCAAGCCACCACTACTGTGAAATTCCTGATAGTTGACGCCCCTTCTGCATACAACATACTACTTGGAAGATCATCCCTCAACGCAATGAAGGCTATCCCCTCAGCATATCACCTAGTCGTAAAATTTCCTACAGAAAATGGAGTTGGAATGGTCCGAGGAGACCAGCGAATAGCCAGAGAGTGCTACATGGCCTCGGTGAAGCAGAAAGAGGTTGAAACTATCCAACTAGATGAGCTTGACATGAGGGAAGAGCTGGACACCAGGCTCATACCGTCAGAAGAGCTAGAGCCAGTCCAGCTCGATGAGGAGCCTGAACATATTGTTTACGTGGGATCTAAGTTGAGCAAAGAAATGAAAGACCTACTCACCCAGTTCCTGAGGCAGAACATGGGGGTGTTTGCTTGGAAGTAAGAGGACATGGAAGGCATTGGCCCCTCAATCATCACACACAAGCTAAGCGTGAATCCCATTTGCAAACCTATTAAACAAAATCAGAGAAGTTTTGCTCCGGAACGCCAGAAGGCAATTAACGAGGAGGTCAGTAAACTCCTCCACGCCAAAGCCATTAGAGAGGTGGACTACCTTACCTGGTTGTCTGGTGCTAGTCAAGAAGACCAATGGGAAATGGCGGTTCTGCATTGATTTCACTAATCTCAATCGAGCATGCCCCAAGGACAGCTTTCCCTTACCTCGAATCGACTTGATCGTGGATGCAACTACTGGGCATGAGCTCCTCAGCTTCATGGATGCTTTCTCAAGTTATAATCAGATCAGGATGGACTCGACGAACCAGGAGAAGACTTCATTTGTGACTGAATAGTGAACTTACTATTACCAGGTCATGCCTTTTGGATTAAAGAATGCTATAGCCACCTATCAGCGCCTAGTGAATATAATGTTCTAGAAGCAAATTGGGACATCCATGGAGGTCTATATCGACGACATGTTGGTAAAATCACTGAAGGTAGAGTTGCACATCGAGCACCTAGCAGAATCGTTCCAAATTCTCAAGGAGTGCAAGATGAGACTCAACCCTGCAAAGTGCGCCTTTGGAGTATCAACAGGGAAGTTTCTGGGATTCATAGTCAACAACAGAGGAATCGAGGCTAACCTAGAAAAGGTTAAGGCAGTTTTGGATATGCGACCACTGTCCAACATTAGGGAGATCCAATGCCTGACAGGAAGGATAGCCGCCTTGAGTCGTTTTGTATCCAAAGCAAGTGACAAGTGCCAACCTTTCTTTTAGGTGTTGAAGAAGGCTTTTCAGTGGGATACCCAGTGTGAGAAAACGTTCAAAGTACTGAAGGAGTACGTAAGCTCTCCCCCTATCCTGGTAAGCCCCTTAGAAGGGGAAATGCTTACTCTTTATTTAGTTGTCTCAAATTTCTCAACTAGCACAACACTAGTTAGGGAGAGAGACAGAGCTCAACAACCAGTATACTACTGTAGTAGAACTCTGAGGGGGCAGAGGCGAGATATCCAAAGATGGAGAAGCTAGTTTTGGCCCTGGTGACTACGACTGGGAGACTTAGATCATATTTCCAGGCTCATACTATCGAGGTTCCAACATATCAACCAATGAAGCAAGTGCTGCATAAACTGGAGTCTTCAGGAAGGCTAGTTAAGTGGGCGAGCTCAGCGAGTTTGATGTTAGGTATAAGCCAAGGACTGCGATCAAAGGACAAATTTTGGCAGATTTCATTGCAGAATTCACTGTAGTAACACCCGCGGAAGCCACATTGTTGATACCTGACCTTCCCGTATGAAAATTTTTGGTAGACGGAGCTGCCAATGCCCAAGGAAGCGACGCAGGATTGATCCTGACCTCTCCAGATGGAATAGACATGGAATACGCCCTCAAGTTTGAGTTTAAGGCTTCGAACAACGAGGCAGAGTATGAAGTTGTCATTGCTGGGCTCAACCTTGCTCATTCAATAGAAGCAGAGCAGCTGGAGATCAGTAGCGATTCCCAGCTTGTCGTGAAACAAATAGAGGAGTCATACGAGGCCAAGGGTGAGAAAATAGTTCTCTACCTCAGGAAGGTACAAGAATTAATCAAGAAGTTTGTGCAAGTTAAGTTCAAGCACGTTCCTAGAGCCAAAAATTCAAGAGCAGACGCCTTGGCAAGGTTGACAACAGCTTCGTAGGAGAATTTGGATAGGTTAATTCTAGTGGAGCATTTAGCAAAACCATCTGTATGCATGGAAGATAAAGAAATTCTGCCTGTGCAAACACCACCGAGTTGGATGGACCTCATCAGAGGGTATCTTCAAGATGGGACTTTGCTGGAAGATCCCAAAGAAACTGCGAAACTAAGAGTCAAGTCAGCCAGATTTTCTATCCTGCAGGGAAATCTATACAAACTAGGATTTTCGACACCTCTACTCAAATGTGTGGGAGATGAAGATGCTAACTACATACTTAGAGAGGTCCATGAAGGAGTCTGCGACAATCACATTGAAGCTCGGGCCCTCGCAAGAAAAGCATTGAGGCTAGGGTACTACTGGCCCACTATGCTCAAAGATGCTGCAGATCTGGTCAAAAGATGTAAAACTTGTCAAGTATACGCCAACATTCCCCACTGCCCACCAGAGCTCCTAACATCGGTGGTGAGCCCCTGTCCTTTTCAACAGTGGGGTTTAGACATACTTGGCCCCCTCCCTACGGGAGTTGGACAATGCAAGTTCGTTATTATTGGGGTGGACTATTTCACCAAATGGGCAGAGGCAGAGCCTTTGGCAACAATCACGGAACAAAAAATCCAAAACTTTGTCTGGAGGTCGATAATCTGTAGGTTTGGGATCCCAAGGGCAGTTGTTTTAGACAATGGCAAGAAGTTCCATAACCCTAAGTTCAAGAAGTTTTGTGCTAAGCTGGGGATAAGAAATTTCTTTTCGGCCCTAGCTCATCCCCAATCCAACGGGCAGGCAGAGGTCACCATACGAACAATAAAGACCGCCCTAAAAACTAAGCTAGAAGCACTGAAAGGAAAATGGACGAAGCAGCTCCTTGAGGTGTTATGGGCTTACAGAACCACAGCCAAGACAGCCACTCGGGAAACCCCATTTGTGTTGGCTTTCGGAACTGAAGCAGTAGCTCCCGTGGAGATAGGGCTCTCGTCTCCCAGAACTGAGTTTAGCAACGCAAGGCATAATGACGAGGCGCTGTTACTCAACCTCGATCTATTAGATGAGAAGAGAAACGAGGCCTTACGACACATAAAACATTATCAGAGAAAGACAGCCAAGTACTACGATAAGAAAGTAAAGCACAGAAGTTACATGATAGGGGATATAGTGCTTAGAAAGCTTCTGCTTGCAAGGAAGGACCCTTCCCACGGGAAACTAGGTCCAAACTGGGAAGGTCCTTATATCATATCAAGGGTTATCAGGCCTGAAAACTATGAGCTGCAAACTGAGGAAGGAAAAATATTGCCTCATTCTTAGAATGCAAAACACCTTAAGAGATTTTTTCAGTAATTTTTTCTATAATTAAATCATTCTTTCAATTAAACTGAGAGCTTTTGACCCCCCCCCCTTGTATATGCTTGAAAAAAAACGTTTCCAGCTCATAAAATTCAGATGAGCTTTCCAGCTCATAAAATACATATGAGCTAGAACAAATGAGCTTTCTAGCTCATAAAATTCAGATGAGCTTTCTAGCTCATAAAATAAGATGAGCTCTCCAGCTCATAAAATTCAAATGAGCTTTCCAGCTTATAAAATTTAGATGAGCTTTCCAGCTCATAAAATAAGATGGACTCTCAAGCTCATAAAATAAGATGAGTTCTCCAGCTCATAAAATAAGATGAGCTCTCCAGCTCATAAAAGACGAGCTCTCCAGCTCATAAAAGACGAGCTCTTCAGCTCATAAAATTGAGATGAGCTTTTCAGTTCGTAAACAAAGCTCTGTAGCTCATAAAATTGAGATTAGCTTTTTAGTTCGTAAATAGAGATCTGCAGCTCATTTTGAATAGTTCAGTGCATAAGATGAGTCCTATAGCCCGGGATGAACTCCTCGATTCGTAAATTACAAGTTCAAGGGTCCACAGAAGAACCAGTAGCCATCAAATAAGAACAGAGGTTCATATATTCAACAACAGTACAAAAAAAAAAGAATTACAAGAGATATTCTCAATCCTTATTCGCCCTTTAAGCGTCTCCGGAGCTCTGCGACTTCCTCCTTTAAGTGGATATTTTCTTCTTTTAGCTCATCCCTCTCCTTCTGGGCTTCTGTCAGAAGGTTTACAAGTCTCTGCCCAGATGAGGAGAACAGTATGGCAGCCAAAAAAAATCCAGGTGAAGAAGAGGAGTCACTGGCATGGCCATTTTTGTGTTTCCCAGAGGAAGTATCAACGTCTTCAACCTCATCAGATTCAGAAGAGCAGGAATCAACAGAATCTGGGTAAGAAACAAAGTACATAACGGCACTGACAGCACTGAACAAAAACAAGTTATCTGATGTCATCAACTCAGAATAGGACACAGGCTCAACTTCTATAATCTGATCAATTCATATCTCCTCTAACAGATTCAATTCGGGAGGACCTACCAATCAAATTAAAACCCTACGATAAAGAGACTACATTGAAAGACTTGAACAAATACAGGTTGTCGAGATACTTATCTGAATAAGAATAGCTCCTCCAAGATTTGAAAACTCTGCACTCTCTGTAGTGCAGCTCTATGGACCTCCAAGAATCCCCAGTAGCATAAAGAAGCGATTGACCCATACTTCAGGAGGAGAAAGAAGGTCAAACACCAAACATCGCAGCTTGAAGTGCCTCCACCGAAAATACACAAAGCGCGGGACCTCATCCTCCTCGATGTAGAAAAAGTAGAAGAATTCTCCTATAGTGGGGAATTTGCCATCATAACGCAAGTGCCAAAATAGAAAAAAATTGATCATGATGGACCACCCCTTAGGAGAGAGACGAGAAGGGCATACCCCATAATAGGCCAAGATGTAACCAACAGCGGGATGAATGGGGAGACACAACCCCATGTCAAAAGCTCCCTCAAAAAAATAAGTCTCCCCTTGAGGGAGATAATTGCAAGGCTCGTCAGAAGATGGAACTCGCAAAGATAGTTCCACGTCAAGAAAGAAGTTCTTCTGTATCCCAACTAAGTCTGAGGATGACAATGAAGAAGGCACTAAGTAACGGGTCTGCCACTCCCACTCAATTCCACAGGAGTGTCGTTCGCTGAACAGGGGGGAGATTGGGGCAGCCATTGGCGTTATCGGAAGGCAAGGAAGAGACGTAGAAAGAAGATAACAAAGGTGAAAGGCTTTTCGAAGGGAATAAATGTCCACAGAAGCAAGAAAACAAGATATTAAAGAATCAAGAAGTACGCCGACCCAAAATCGGCAGACATTTGGGTTTCCAAATTAAGGCAACGGATATGTTTAAAGAAGGCAATAAAATATGGACAATAAAGGAGGAGTTAATGACAGATTCTACCAGTCATGAGCCATTAAATAGCCAAGGAAGGCTTGATACAGCCTTGGATAAGCCCAGGAGGTCGGATTCTCTCCTCGGTTAAGACGGGGATCAATAATTTAAATAATTGGATCACATCCCGAAAGAGATTCCTCAGATTTCTTTGGGCTGACTAAGAAAATAACTTTATTCCTAAGGCACAACAAGGCTTCGTGAGCATAAGTAATTGCTAGGACCATGTCCCCAGTAAAGCTAGCGGATGCACTAGAAGCAACCACACCCTAGTCTTTACACCCAGCAACAAGGAGAGACCTTCCAAGAATGAAACCAGATGTCCAGTGGGTCAATAAGCTCTGCTGACCCTAACGGAGTTCTGGAAGGTCTGCACCAAGGGTTTTCAAGCTCCGGAGAATTAGGAGCTCAGTCAAGGGCATGCAATGTAGCTCTTAAAAGGCAAGCCCTATGGGAACAGGGGCTTCTCAGTAGAAGTTCATACAAGGCTAGCACCTAGGAGCCCTCAAAGGAAGAAACTTTGTGTGGTGAGGTGGGATTAGCATAAGGAAATAAGCCTCAAAATTCCTTTGATACTCCTCATCCTTCTCAAGCAATAACAGCCCTCGATTGTCCAGCAAAAGTTCAGGGCAATAAACTGCAATATAACAGAGGAGATTAACTATGGGTCCATAGTAGAGCTCGGCGATCTTGGAAGACTCTCTGAGGTCCCAAACATTCGGATATTTATGAGTTAAGTGTAAAGTCAACTCAAGAAGCCAGTAGACTTGCAGTTCCAGCAGCTTTGCTTTCAGAGGAACTCAGTTCCCCTCAAAGCAATGGGGGGTAATACGGTTACAGAGCAGTATGCGAGCAGCTAACCACAAAATAATGAGAGTAAATCTGAGAAAAGCAAGAGTAGACTGCATTGAAGAGCAAGTTTTGTTGTGTTATTGTGTTAGAGCAGAATATACTGCATTGAAAAGTAAGTTGGATCGTGCTATCACATTGAGCAGAATAGACTGTATTAAAAGAACGAGTTAGATTGTGCTAGAAAGCAATTAGAGAAAGAGGGAAAAAACTGGTACGTTTACACCAGTATGCTTACCATTCAGACGAATCAGGAAAGGCAGACCAAGTTTATCTTCCCCAACCAGGCAACAGAGATAGAGCTCGGCAGCTCACCAGGCAACCCTTCTGGCAAGGCAGCAGTTGAAATTTCAGAAGAGCCAAGAACAAGTGAGGAGGCTGGGGCCTCGATTTCAGACAGAGCTCTCGTTACCAAATCAGCAGAAAAGGACGTATCAGCTGGAGGAGTGGAGATTTTAGTACCTTCTAGAGCCCTATCAGAGGCAGCGAAACCAAGGTGCTGTCATCGCCATCTGAATCAGACTCTTCCAACTCCTCCTCAGTGGGGATGGCAAAGTCGAAGTTAAGGTCTGAGTAGGCCTTCTCCGCTTTGCGCTGAAAGGTCAGCCATCCTGAGGCCCACTTGGTGGTCACATCATCCTTCAACTCGATTATTATGTCATCATTCTCCTTGATAGCTATCTTCTGCACCTCGAGCTCACCGCATAGGCCCTCGTTCACCTCAGTTAGTATAACATACTCCTTCCTAAGGCTCTCGAGGGAGCCCCGAGCATCAAAGGCTTCCTTGCTAGCTTTGTTCCAAGCATTAATTTTGAGTAGCAGCTCTTCCCTGGTCATCCTCAGCTCATTCCTGACCTTCTTCTCTCTTTCCTCAGCCCTATTCTTAGCAGCTTAAAGGCCTTCGTAGTCAGAGGTCTGCTTCTCCATTTGCTCCTCGAGCTTCTGCACCCGAGCTCTGAGGTTCTTATTGTCAAAGGTTAGCTCAGCGACCTTAAATTCGTATGTCTTCAAAACTTTGGCAGAATCCTCCAAAAATCGGACCCTGCCCATCAAATTCTTCAAGTGGAGAGCCATCTGTGAACAAAAAAAAGGGGGGAAAACAGACATAGATCAGCACAATTCAACCGCACCGAGTTAAGAGCCAGTGTGAAAATACTTACAGTGGTTGTTCCCTGGAGAGCTGAGCAGAAAGAGGCCTCAGGAGGCATGGTAAAGGCCCTCTGAATATCAGATTCAGGAAGAATGGATGAAATGACCCCAGCAGCCAACCCAGCATTGTCGAAGAAGGAATCTTCTTCAGTCTCTTGGCCTTCCCTCCTTTCGACTTTGGGACCCCGGAGAGGTAGCTGGGATGGTTGCTCAGGCAGTCCGGGGGGTGCAAAATCTGGCTTGATTCTAGTAATTAGCCCCAATGTTCCCTCAACCTCAGAAGAGGTAGAGGAAGCCAGCCCTGGCTCGGAAGTTTTTCAGGGGGCAAACTGGGCCCCTTAAAAAGGAGAAAGGTCCTGGGATTAAGATGAGGGAGTCTGTCCTCCCTTGCTTAGGGTAGAAGAAGAGGGCACTCCCAGCTTCTGCACTTTAGCTCTGTCAGTAGGGCTACCTCCAGAGCTGGTATCGGCCTTCCGTTTGTCACTTTTCCTACTCTTCTTCAGTAGGTCAACTTTAGCCTGGAGTTCCTCAGGGGTAGATTTCATTATGGAGGAGCCTGGGAGATCTGGACCAAGCAAGTTAGACAAGAGAAAGAAAAAAGAAGGAAAGACAAGGGAACCAGCTCAGAAAATATTACCTTCTATGTCTTCAAGCCTAACAACTGAGATAGGGAGCAGAGCTTCAATTGATACCTCAGGAGGACTGAATCCCTGTGTTATTAAGACCCAGGGCTTGATGAGCTCGGAGTACTTCTCTGGGTTACATTTCTCCAACTTTCGCTTTACTCTCTCGTCCTCAGCATTGAGCTTTGGTCGAATGCCTGAAAAGTAACACAAGGAGAGCAAAGGTCAAAAAGGCAACTCAACGATTCACAAACCAGAGCTCAATCAGTTCGAGCAAGAGCTCACCTAAGTTATCAGGAGCGGACCAAGTTCTAGGGATACCCAGAGTATCAGTCCTGTCAGCAGAATTGAACTCCTAGTTGGTTCCCCCAACAAAAAAGAATTGTTTCTTCCAACCTTTATGGGAGCTTGGGAGATGAGTAATGATTTGCCTAGTCGTGGTTCGCTTGGAGATATATAAGAAACCCTCTGATGAGGTGAGCTTGATATTAAAGATATCCACAAGCAAGGAAAGGTTGGGGACCCCGAGTCCATGAATCTTGAAGAAGACCAAAAGACCCACAAGTACACCCCAGAAATTAGGGGAGAGTTGAGTAGGGCAGACATTGAAGTGTTGCAAAACACTCTTGATGAAGGGATACATAGGGAAGCGAAAGTCATTCTCAAAAGTTACCGCAAAGAAACATACCCTCTTGTGAACTTGGGCAGCGTATGAGGTGTATTTATCTGGACACCAAGAGGGAAACCGTAACGAGCATTGAGAATTCTCATATGAGAAGAGTCAGCCTCACTGGATCCTACGAGTTCAGCGTGCCTAAAGGCGGCCCCTATGCTCGCTGCGCTGTCAGAGACTCCTATCCCACTCTCCTTGCCCTTACCTTTGATAGGATTAGGGGGCACAGAAGAAGACGATGGGGATGGTTCTTCAGTATCTTCCTCGACATCGACAGCATCCACACCGGGGAAGTTGTCGATTTTTTCGCCTACATCCCCTAAATCAGTATCTTTTTCGATAGACCTTTCCCCCGAGAGAGAAGTAGAGGAGCGTGTAACTCTGGAAGGAGTAGACATGACTGGACAGGAGTATGGTAAACTAAAAGAACGGTAAAGAGGGGGAATACCGATTAAGCACTCCCTAATAACCTTAGGGTCAGTGCAGTAGCTTCCAATAGCAAGGATTCACACGATAGAAGACCAGTCCACGAAGTGGGGGAGAGGAGACAAGCAGTAATTTCGATTTCAAAAGTAAAAGAATCGAAAGGCCCAGAAATGCAATGGCCACCTCGAATTCGAGGGATTCAGAACGAGGAAAGATGAAAAAGGGACAAAAGAGCGTACCTAGGGGGAAAAAGCAACAAACAGCAACCTGGAGCCAAATAGAAGAAAGAGGGCAATGCGAATCCTCAAATCAAACTCACAGAACTCGATCTTGAACGAGGAATCAGAGAATTCCAAATCAGAAAGCCAAGAAATTGCAAGAAGAGAGAAGCAATAGAGAAGTTGAACAGTGGAATATGGCGATTCAGATAGTCGTTTGAGCATTTAAAGCCTGAAAGATGTGGACTGAAACGCACGAGAAACGAGGAAGCCATGATTGCTGAAAGTTGCCAAAAAAGTCAAACTCACGTGTAGGCCAAGGCCAGCCACGTGCAGATCCTACTCGGTTTACAAAACAGCTCAACCCCTGCCCAAGCCCACTTGAACTAGGGGCTGGGGGGCAACTGATGATACCTCAAACAAGCTCTAGCTGTGAGGTCAGGTCAGGAGATCAGAAAAGACACGAGGAACTCAGAGAACCAGGGGTGGAGTTCCCCTTGGGGAGATCGTGGCTGAACCGACCAGAAAACAACTGGATGACTACGAAAATTAGGCCCCATGCGTGAAACTCTTAACCAACTAATATTTTCTCCTAAAATTAAGGAGGATCTCATGAATAATGGGCAAAGATCTCGGCCGAAATCCCACGGAATAGGGGCAGGCTTATAAAAACTACGCAATGCCTCATCGTGAGGGGAGGACAAGAAAAGGAGAAAAACCCTAATCAGTTTAGCACTGTCTTGTGTTACATTTAACTAATCAATAGAGAAGAAAATGAGCAAGAACTTCTATTGAAGAGTGGACTAGCGGAGCTCCTGAGCCGGTGAACCACTATATTTTTACTGTGTACACCCCTTTAATCCCCTCAATATTTTATTGTAGCATCATACACGAGTCTCGAAGCTCTGATCCACGCTCATCTCACGTTACTGGCACCTTAAGCTCATCCACGTTGATTTACGTCATCAGTTTTTAAAATATTGAATATTTTTTTATGTGGTCTCTCAAGTAAACAACGTTCAGATTGCTAAATATTTTTTATCATAAACTTGTCACGTAATATCTAAATATGGGCAAAAAAATAATTTGGATAATTTTTGACCAAATTTTTACCCAAATTTTGGTCAAAGAGCTACCTCAATTATACAGTTTTGATCATAAGCTACTTAAATTTTTGTCAAGTGTTATCCAAATTATTTTTTGCCCATATTTAGGTATCACGTAACAAGTTATGATAAAAAAATTACTAACAATTTGGATGTTATCTATTTGAAAGACTACATAAAAATATCTATTTAATAAAATAACTTACAATTCAAATCTCAAAAGATAAACAAAATGAATTTTGCTATTTGTGGCTGAAATCGTTTTAAATTTTACTTTAAAGTTAATCTAACGGCTAATATTAACATCCTAAATTTAATAGGAAGAATAGGTCCCTAAAGGGTGTGTTTGGGATGACTTTTTAAAAGTACTTATAAAAATTATTTTTTATAAATACTTTAAAAAAATAAATAGTGTTTGAAACTGTCTCACCACTACATCTACCACCATCATCGCCACCACCACCACTACCACCCCCATCGTCGCCAACACCGGCGTCGCCGTTGCCGCTGCCACCACCACCGCCATCGCCCCCACCACTGTCGCCGCCATCCCCACCATCACCACCGTCATCGCCGTCGCAACCACCATTACCATCGCCACAACCTCCATGACTGCCACCCCCACCACCACCACCTCGCCACCACGGTCATTGTCATCCACCACAATTATCACCGTCTCCTATCACCACCACTACCGCCCCACCACCTCTCACTCCTACTACAAAATCGATGCTTAAATTCTTTTATCTTTTATATATGTTTGTGATTTGATTTTAGATATGAATACAAATATATTTATTGTTTATTATTTTTAATTACTTTGTGCCTTCAGACACAGACAATAACTAGTATTCAATATTTTGGAAACTAAAATAATATAATTAAAATATTAAAAACTAAAATAAAATAAACACCATACATTTGGGACCAATGTGATTTATACCTTATAAATGGCGGTACAACACAATTTTTTTTTGTACCGTAGACCACTCTCGGTAATAATATTTAGGATACATTATATTCGAATCCGTTGAAATTTATCACCCCTCAAGTATGAAAAATAACACTGGGACCAGAGGTGCTGCAAAATTGAGTGAGAGAACGATGGTGCTAGTATGGTGAGGCAATACATATTTTTAGGTTTCGGGTTGCTGGTGTTTTTTTTTTGGTTAAAGGGTAAAAATAGTCATTTCATCATTTCTATTAGGTCTATTATGTTAACGTTAGTAGCAAGGGGTGACAATGTTATTTTTCATACCTAAGGGGTCATCTGATTAAGTGACAAACGCCAGGGTCCAAATAAAATTTACCCTAATATTTACTTCCAGGTGTAGCAAGCATAGTCCTTTGTTTCCTTCCGACAGCACCGTCGTACCAGAGGCCGAGAAGAAAAAGAAATAGAAATAGTGAGCCAGAGAGAGACATACATGTATACAGGTCAGTGAGGGGTGAGGGATCATGTACCAGTGGAGGAAATTCGAACTCTTCGAGGAGAAATACGGCGAAAAATGCTCGATTCCCGAGGAAGTTATCGGAAAAATCGATTGTTGTTCGAACGGAAGGGGCAAGATCGTCGTTGGATGCAACAATGGCACTGTCACTCTACTCGATCGAGGGTTGAAGTTCAATTATGGTTTCCAAGCTCACTCTTCCTTTGTCCTCCTCCTTCAACAACTCAAGGTCTGAACGTCTCCACTCTGCCTTCTTGTTTGTCTGCAATTCGTTTTTGTTTCGATGAATTACGTATATATATTATATGCATACGCACTAAAAAATTTTTGGGTGCAGATAATTTAGGATTTTGGGGGGAATTCGAGAAGGTTTTGAAGTTAATTATGATGGAAATAAACTTGCAAATTTTGAACGAAACGTTTTTATGTGATTATATTATGGAATTTGTTTGGGATACTTGAAATACAACGTGAATGAAAAAGGGATACAAATTAAGTGTAGAGCCCCCTTATATATAGTCAATGAGAGTTACAATAAGGACAAAAAGGTAAAAAGAAAAATCTAATAAAACCCTAATAAACTAGGCTGCTGTTATATCTCCAACATTCCTCCTCAAGCTTGGCGCAAAAATGTCAACTAAGTCAAGCTTGACAACGGAATCCTGAAGAATAGATAGAGTAACAGGTTTGATAAAACATCCGCAACCTGATCATTGGTCCCCACAAATGATGGAGTGACAATACCACTACTAACCTTCTCCCGAAGAAAGTGAACATCGATCTCTATATGCTTTGTCCTCTCATGTAGTACAAAGTTAGAAGCAAGCTGAATAGCAGATCGATTATCACAATATAATGTGGATGGAGAAGTCACTGAAAATCCCAATTCACTAAGAATCGATCGTAGCCAGATAATTTCACACGTGCCAAGTGCCAGTGCCCGATACTCTGCCTCTGCTGACGAGCGAGAGACAACTGTTTGCTTCTTACTCTTCCAAGAGATAAGATGAGTCCCTCGAAAAGCACATAAGCCTGTAGTAGATCGACCGTCGCATGCTTCCCTATAATCTGAATCTGAATAACAGGCTAGAGAACCGGTCTGAGATCCTGATGCATAGAACAACCTAAGTCCAGGACAAGACTTAAGGTACCAAAGAATATGATAAACTGCATCAAGATGAGGCTAACACAGCCTGTGCATGAACTGACTAACTCGGCTTACTACGAATGAAATATCCGGCCTAGTGTTAGCTAAGAAGATAAGTCTACCTACCAACCTCTGATAAACTGTCGGATCTCTCAACTCCTTACCTTCAATAGTAAGCTTCAGGTTTGGAATCATGGGTGATGATGCCGGTTTGCACCCCAACATCTCAATGTCTGAAAGAAGATCGAAAACATACTTTCTCTAAGAAAGAACAACACCCTTGCTACTATTGGCAACCTCAATCCCAAGAAAGTATCGCAGAAATCCAAGGTCCTTCACATCGAAGGCCTTCCCAAGGTCTACCTTGACCTGTGCAGTCCCAGAAACATCATCGTCAGTAATAATAATATCATCAACATATACCAGAAGGATGACACACTGTCTAGAAGTATTCCATCGAATAAAGCAGGTATGATCATAATGACATCTGGTGAACCTCAAACGTACGACTACATTACTAAAGCGAGAGAATTAGGCTCGTGGTGACTATTTCAGTCCATAAAGAGACTTACGCAGTCGACATACCTTTCCAGCATACTCCCCCTCACCATAAAAGTCTGGTAGTGCATCCATATAAATAATCTCGTCCAGATCACCGTTAAGAAACGCATTCTTCACATCGAACTGATGAAGAGGTCAAGAGTACTCCGCAACCAGAGAAATAATCAACTGAACAGTAGTCAATTTTGTCACGAGGGCAAATGTAGCACTAAAATCACGATCTGGTACCTGAGTAAAGTCCTTCGCCACAAGCCTAGCCTTGTGACGGTCAATAGTACCATCCACAAGAAACCTCAGGGTGTAAACCCAGCGACAACCAACAGGTTTCACTCCTGAAGGTAAAGAGACAAGATCCCATGTATGATTACGTTGAAAAGCGTCCATCTCTGTCTGCATGACAAGAACCCACTGGGGCTCCCGTATAGCCTTCGAAACAGAGTGAGGAACTAGCATATTTGATATGGTCATACTATAAGCTCGAAATGTAGGAGACAAATCACCATAAGAAATATAAGCAGAAATCGAATATAATATCCTAGCGATCCAACCATAATGATCAACTGGACGACGATCACGCCGCGGATAACGACGCTCTAAATCATCATCCTCCACTAATAATGTCTCATCAGGTAAAGGAACTGGCTCAACACCTGTAAACTCATCAGTACTAACAACAGGTGCATAAATATGCTCAACAAACTAAGAAGTATTGTCTGCATCGCCTAAGGTAGAGGGGACATCAGCAGGGTGATGAGAGCGAGGGCGACGAACATACACTTGCAAAGGAAGAGAGACTGGTGACTCTGTACTGACAGGGATGAGTGGCTCCGAAGGAGGAGAGACGGATGACCCTGTAGGGATAGTGACCAATGACTCTGGCTCTTATGGTAATGGAAAATCAAATAGAGTATCGTCAACTGAAGGAGCAGACACAGGACTGGAAGGAAAATAAGGAATATGCTCAAAAAAGGTAACATCTAGACTATGATACATACGGCGCCTAATAGGATCATAACACTGATACCCCAGATTGATGACAATAGCCCACAAAGATACAACGAATCGCTTTATCATCAAGTTTATGACGAGTAGAAAATCGATCTTGAACAAAATATGTGCATCCAAAAACACGAGGGGGGACCGAAAAAAGTGTCCGCTCAGGAAATAAGACCTGTAAAATAGCCTTATGCTGAAGAACATGACTCGGCGTACGATTGCACAGAAAAGTGGAAGTTAAAACAACAATATGCCAATAAGATTTTGATACTCTCATGCCTCTAAGCATACAACGTACCATCCCTATCAAACTCTTATATTTCCTTTCAGCAACACCATTTTGCTCAGGAGTATATGAACAAGTGAGTTGCTGAAGAATATCCTGAGAAGAAAGATGGGACAATAAGGCATCAGACACATATTCTTTGGCATTATCCGAACGAAGAGTACGAACAATGACATCAAATTGTGTCTTAATCATCTGTAAAAATTGAGTGATTATAGGGAGTACATCAGACTTTCGATGCAAAAGGTAGACCCAAGTACAACGGGTATGATCATCTATAAATGTCACATAGTATCGGGCACCTGATAGAGCAGTAAAGAGAGAGGGTCCCCAAATATCAGAGTGTATTAGGTCAAATGGCTTGGGTAACTGGTGCATGCGAGGAATATAACTGGCCCTAACATGTTTCGATAGAGAACATATAAAACAGTCAAGTTTACCATCAATACAAGCATTGCTCAAAGCAGGAAACAACATACATAAATATTTAAAATTTGTATGTCCAAAACGGTCATGCCACAACTGAACAGTTTTGTGACGAAAAATCATAACGACAACTATTAGGTAAAATAGTAGCATGCAAGCTAGGAACAGATAAAGACAAAGCAGGTGCATGTGTAGAAATTGATAAAACTGGAGGTGAATTACCAAGATAATACAATCAATCTTTCTTATGTCCCCTGATAATAATCCTCCTGGTACTCAGGTCCTGCAAATAACATAAATCAGATAAGAATACAACCGCATAGTAAAAATCTCTGGCTAACTAATATACAGATAATAAATTCATGGTCAACTTTGGCACATGAAAAATCGAACGTAATGTAAATCCATCTGGGAGGCGGACTGTACCCCTACTAATAATAGGGGCATGTGTCCCATCTGCTAACTGAACCTGTGTATGTAACTGCTCGTCAAAAGTGGTGAAGTGATGGGCCTCACCTGTCATGTAACCATTCGCACCCAAGTCCAACATCTAAAGGGGAGATAAACTGGCACAAGCATGAAAGGTACGAGGTATACCTGCAGTGGCAGCAGCAGTAGTCAGACTCTAAGAAGTCAGAGCAGACATAAGTATATCTAATCGGGAAGTGATAGCATCCATATCACTCTGCCAAGGAGGGGCAGCCGTAGGAGTAGCGGTAGTGGATGGTGGTACCTCAGCAAGAGCAACAATACGGCTGCGAGGAGGCGGCTTAAGCTCTGGATGGAGCTTCCAGCAAGCAATCCTGAGATGTCCTAGTCGGCCATAATAATCACATTGACGAGAATCCCCCTGTCTACGCTGATCTAGGGCACCCTGACAGTGTTGGTCCGAGCGCTGCCCACCCCTAACTGAGGATCCTGAACGAGACCCTGCAGCAGTTGCAAGGGCCATCTGGTCAGCCGAAGGAATCAAAGCCGCAACTAGAAGTGATGCAATACGGACTCGGCGCTCATGCTGCTCAATCATCTCATACACCTCATAAAGAGAAGGAAGTGTCAACATCGACAAGATCTGAGAATAAGGTCCCTCAACCTCATCATGAAGTCCCATAAGAAACTTGTGAATCCTATCCTCCTGCTCTCGAGTATGCAAGAATGCTGCTCCCTCGGGCTCTATCTTCAGAATAGTAGCAAGAGGACGTAGAGTTTCATACTCAAGTCAGCGCTGGGTCAAATAGCCATAATAATCCTGAACGGTCATATCTCCCTGCTGAGCATATGAGAGCTCCTGAAAAAGCTCATAAACACGAACTCCCCGTCCTAACTGAGAATACATCTCTGATAATGCGCTCCATAGTCTCGGAATAGAGCTATGAAACTGGTGGATCCTGCAAACAGATGGCTCCATCGAGCCAAATAACCATCCAAGAATAGCGCAGTTCTCAGAGAACCACACAGAATATCCAGGGTCGGTATCAGCTGGCTTTGGGTGAGATCCCGTCAGCCAACCAAGCTTCTCTACACGGCCTAAGAAAAGCTGGAATGAGCGAGACCACTCAGTAATCGGTTAATATGTTGTTTCGGCAGGCAGTGTATTGGGTATATGTTGTAAGGAGTTAAGGTTGTATATGTTTGACTGTTCGCTGTATATGTATGGCTAGTCGGTGAGAAAGGTGCAATCGACTTTGGGTACCTTCAGTTTTGTCGGCTGGGTTTGATGGTGTATGGAGTAACAGACAATGTTATGGCAGGGCAGTATGTTGTTCGTTGTGCTTTGGGTACCTTCGATTTTGTCGGTGGGGCTGATCGGTGTTATGGCAGGGCAGCTGGTTGTCGTTGGTTTGTGGTCGGTGAGAAGGTTAAGGTCAAGGTTAGGGTTAGGGTTAGAGTATGACTCTGATACCAACTTGAAATACAACGTGAATAAAAAAGGGATACAAATTAAGTGTAGAGCCCCCATATATATAGTCAATGAGAGTTACAATAAGGACAAAAAGGTAAAAAGGAAAACCTAATAAAACCCTAATAAACTAGGTTGTTGTTATATCTCCAACAGGGATCAATATTTTGTCCAAGTTAGGTTTTTGAGTACCGTATTGTGAATGGTAAGATACGCGTAATTTTAATTTTTAAATAATTATTAATAAAATATATGTATATACCTTTCTAAAAAAGTCATAGACTCATAATAATATGTATTTCATTAATATTTTATAAACTATTCAAGTTTCTAATATAGTTCTTTTTTTTTGCTAAATAAGTTTCCAATATAGTTCAGTAATATCAAAATGCAAAGGCCTCTAATTCAAACTTCTGACATTAGCTGTTTGAACAACTTTAATATTAATTAGGAATTTTAAATTTAATTGAACAACATTAACATTAAACTTTATTTATTTTTTTAAACTATAACCACTGAAACTACGTTGTTTTACTAGCTAGTAATTTAAAAATAAGTTTTAGTGGAAAACGATGTCATTTCAACCCCAAAAATTAAAAATAAAAAATAAAAAAAATAGAATCGTCACGTATCGGGTGTATCGTATCTTGTTTCGTACAATACGATGTAAAAATGATACAAAACCACGATACGTATCATTTTTTAGGTGTATCATGACGTATCGTACGATACGTATCGTGTATCGTACGATACTAATAACCATTCACTGAGACCAAATATTGTGAGTAATTAAGTTCATGGGGGTCGGTTTGATGCAATTCAGCTCGTTGGAATTTTTTTTTGAACGACTATTAACAGGAAAATTCCTGGAGTCACCACTAGTTGTGTATGGCAATATAATGCCAATATGGTTTGCACAAATTTGATTTTATTTCTTGCAGACTAAAGATGAGAATAGTTATAACTTGATTAACACATTTCATCACCATATTTAATTGTGCTAGGTGTTCTTTTTTTCTTCTTCTTCTTGATTTACTAGGAACGCAACCTCCTGGTGACTGTTGGAGAAGATGAGCAAATTTCTCCACAGTTATCAGATGTGTGCCTCAAGGTTTTTGACCTTGACAAGATGCAGTCGGAGGGCACAAGCAAAGGTAATGCATGTTACACTTTTAATCTTTTATGTAAGAGTGCAGTTTGTGAATTATCTTCTATCATGTAACTTTAGGAATGCCTAATAAATGTCATGTCAGCAGATCACCTTATTTCTAGTTCTTGAGGAAGCTCCACCAATATTACTCATAGCTATTGGATTAGATAGCGGATTCATTTATTGCATCCAAGGGGATATTGCATGCGAACGCATCAAGCGTTTCAAGCTTCAGGTGGATATCCATTCCAATGAAAGCCAATCTCCTATTACTGGTCTAGGATTCCGGGTTGATGGTCATACTCTTCAGCTATTTGCAGTAACTCCAACTTCAGTGAGCCTGTTTAACTTGCAGACTCAACCACCTAGTGGCAAACGCTAGATCAGATTGGATCTTGTGTCACTAATGTTGCGATGAGTGATCGATTGGTATGCCATTCTGGATGCTCATCATATGATTATATAGCTATAAGATAGTGTTTTATAGTTATATACAACTAAACATTTTATTCCTGCCCTGTAATCAGGAGTTGATCATTGGTCGACCCGAGGCTGTGTATTTTTATGAAGTTGATGGCCGGGGTCCTTGTTGGGCCTTTGAGGGAGAGAAGAAATTCCTTGGGTGGTTTCATGGATACCTGTTATGTGTTATTGCAGATCAAAGAAATAGCATGAATACTTTCAATATTTACGACCTGAAGAACCGTTTAATTGCCCACAGTATAGTGATTGAAGAGGTTTCTCAAATGCTTAGTGAATGGGGTAACATAATACTTATAATGACAGACAAATCAGCTTTATGTACTTGGGAGAAAGATATGGAAAGCAAATTAGATATGCTTTTTAAGAAGAATCTTTATTCAGTAGCTATCAATCTTGTTCAGAGTCAGCAAGCTGATGCTGCCGCAACTGCAGAAGTGTTGAGGAAATATGGGGATCATTTATACAGCAAACAAGACTATGATGAGGCGATGGCTCAGTACATCCACACCATTGGTCACCTTGAACCTTCGTATGTGATACAGAAGTTTTTAGACGCACAAAGAATCTACAACCTCACTAATTACTTGGAGAAGTTACATGAGAAGGGGCTTGCCTCTAAAGACCATACCACTCTTCTGTTGAAGTGTTACACCAAATTGAAAGATGTCGACAAGTTGAATGTATTCATCAAAGGTGAGGATAGTGTGGGCGAGCATAGATTTGATGTGGAAACTGCAATAAGAGTCTGCCGAGCTGCCAATTATCATGAGCATGCAATGTATGTGGCTAAGAAGGCTGGGAGGCATGAATGGTACTTGAAAATTTTACTTGAGGACCTGGGGAGCTAAGAGGAAGCCTTGCAATACATTTCTAGTCTTGAATCCAGTCATGCTGGGGTGACTGTCAAAAAGTACGGAAAAATTATTGTAGAGCACAAGCCACTGGAAACTATTGAAATTCTGATGAGGCTTTGCACAGAGGATGGAGAACCAGCCAAGAGGGGGACCTCAAATGGCACATATGTATCCATGTTGCCATCTCCAGTTGATTTTCTCAACGTTTTTATCCACCATCCACAGTCACTTATGGAGTTTCTTGAGAAATACTCCAACAAAGTGAAGGACTCACCGGCTCAACTTGAAATTCACAACACACTCTTGGAGTTGTACTTGTCACACTACCTGAACTTCCCATCAATCTCAGTAGCTAACATTGGTGAGAATGGCATTGTAGCAGCTGAGTTGTCAAGAGCAGAATCTAATGGGAAATTACATGTGAATAGCAAAAAGATGAATAAGGAAAAGGATCATCAGGAGAGACTTCAAAAGGGGCTACTATTGCTTAAGAGTGCATGGCCGTCTGACCAGGAACATCCAGTATATGATGTTAACCTTGCTATAATTCTATGTGAAATGAATGCTTTTAAAGAAGGGCTGTTATATCTTTATGAGAAGATGAAACTTTACAAAGAGGTGATTGCTTGCTACATGCAGGCCCCCATGACCATGAGAGTTTGATTGCATGCTGCAAGAGGCTGGGGGATTCGGGAAAGGGGGGTGATCCTTCTCTCTGGGCAGATCTATTGAAATACTTCGGTGAACTTGGAGAAGATTGTTCCAAAGAAGTTAAGGAAGTTTTGACTTATATTGAAAGGGATGACATCTTACCTCCTATCATAGTTCTTCAGACCCTGTCCAGGAATCCATGCCTCACTCTGTCTGTCATCAAAGATTATATTGCTCGAAAGCTGGAACAGGAGTCAAAGCTGATTGAAGAAGATCGGCTAGCTATTGAGAAGTATCAGGTTGGGTATTATTGTTCAAAAATTCTTGTGATATGTGTTAAGTATACCTTGTTCATCATTGGATTGCTTGAGTGAAAGGTGGCAATGGTTCAGCCTTTAAGCCTCAAGAGACGGTTTGATTGCAATAATAAGCTTATTTTAACTGGAAACTAGAGTTTATAAGCTAAAATCTTTTAATTGACTTTGCGGGACTTGTTGTGTAGTGCATCTATGTTGCGGCACTTTCTTCGTTATGATAAAAATTAGTAGTTTTTCCTAGGCTTAATGAACTTGCGAACCTTATACATCCTCGTATCACTTCAACCTTGCTAGTGCCTATTATTGTGTAAGTAATATACTTTAGAGTCCGGCACCTAATTCACATTTTGAGCATCAAGCACCCAATCGTTGGTGGAAAATCGGTGAAGTGTCACTGCTAAAAAGGTCAGAATGCTAACCTATGAATTACTATTCTCTAAGGTAGAAGTATTCATATTGGATACACTCCATATATATCCAATTATTGATAAAATATTCTTCATTCCTAGATATGTATCAGCCATAGGAATCCAAGACTAATGTGCTTCAAATTTTGGATATATAATTTTTAATTATGATTTATTCCCTTTCTCTCGAATCTACATACAATTATACACCTAAAGCAAGATCATTGTGGATTTAAATGGGGTGTAATTAGAGCTTGCTTACCGGGTAGATCATACAAGTTTGGTTAATATAAGAAAACCAACTAGTCAAATGTTGATTTTGATTCTTTTAATTAGTTATGTTCATTTTGTGGGTATACCATCATAAGACAATCCATGGTTTTTTGAAAGAAAAAATTATATTTCTTGAATTTTTGGCAAAGAATTTACTGTCAGAAAACAGTTAAAATAGAAATATATTTATTGTAGTATCCTGGTCCTATTCATATCCAAGTTTGGCCGTGTCTTATATTCGTATCGTATCGTGTCTATATCCATATCCATATCAGTGCTTCCTTATGCTACCAAATGTTTCCATAGAGATGCTAGGCGGTTGATTCCATAACTTAGTGCAAATTAAGTTTGTGTTATTTATTTCTGGATTGGATAGAGCAACAGGATATAAGATATACAAGCATGATTGTTTTTATGGGGTTGGACTTTTAGGAGCAAATGGTTTAACAATCATGATGGGATGACATCAAACCACCTTGCTCCTTCCATTCAGGTGTTAGTAGATATGCATTGTGGTACTCTTGGTCGTCTTGTCATCTGATAATTTGCTCTCTTTCTTCCCTCACTCCTTGACAAGGATAAAAAATGGAGTTTTTGAAGTTCTGTTGTGTGGAAAATTTCAATGTGCAGTTCAACCTTTTTATAACTTATCTGACCTATAAAGAATATTTTAGACTCTTCCTCTAATTTTGCAGGAGGAGACATTGGCAATGAGAGAAGAAATCCAGGATCTGAGGATCAATGCCAGAATATTTCAACTTAGCAAGTGTACTGCTTGCACTTTCACCCTTGACCTCCCTGCTGTCCACTTCATGTGTATGCACTCCTTCCATCAGCGTTGCCTTGGTGACAACGAGAAAGAATGTCCGGAGTGTGCTCCTGAGTACAGATCGGTTTTTCCAGCAAGTTAAAAGTTCAAAGGATGGGTTCTCTGTGATTGCCAAGTATTTTGGTAAGGGGATTGTTAGCAAAACTAGTAGTTCACCAGCTGGCACTCACTGATTGAGCAATACTATTTCAACCAGTGGCTTCTGAGATTTCTTGATTATTTTTTGCCCCCTTGTATCACTTGCTCATTTCCTTCGTTGACTTGCAAATCTTTGCTGAGGTTTGGTAAAATATCAGAAAATTTGGACCATGCTTCAGCTACTCTGGGTTCTCTGTAGTCATTGGGCATTGGCCATATCTTGACCTGCTCACCCGCCTTCGTTTGTGTATAGTAGTCTAGCCAACGAGAAAAAGAGAACGTGTGAGGCTACCTGTCTGAGAAGAACATTCATAGAGCGGTCATAGAATGTTTTATCTGTTCAAACTGGATGGTGTGGTTTCACAAAGGAGACATGTTACTCGATTTCCTTGAACAAGATCACGAGGAAAGTGATGTGAACCTCAATCGACTTGCTTTGAGACACAACAATAATATTGAAAAAACAATCCAAGAAAACCAAACTCAGGTTTATGGATGGAGAATCTGAATCCGTTGAGAACTCGTTTCAATAACCTAGATTATATTAAAATCTAAACCCGTTAAAAAACCCGTCTCAAGAACTCAAATTACAAGAAGAAATGCCACAACGGTTGTGATTTACCTTTAATAAGTTCAAAAGTTTAATCAAAAACAAGAAGAGTAAACTCAACTCACAATTAAAATTTAATATTATCTGATCTTTTAAGTGGCCGATTACATCGGAGTGGCCGATATCTTTAAGTTTATTGCAATTGAGATATTCGACCAATTTTGTCGTATGCTCCTTCTTGCTCAAAATATTTATAATTTGCTTCCCCATAAGATGATGTTGTGTTGGTATTTATGCTAGAATGTAGAAGAGTTTGCTTTCTACTTCTTCACCAACGTACTGATTTAATTAGTTTCAGCGTGCAGATAGGACTCCCAACTTGTCCATTAATTTTCTCATTCTACATGTGAGGAGATTACAACTTGTTGTCCATATATTGTTTTGCTGCATCTTTGGTGTCATAATGCTTGTGATATGAT
This sequence comes from Ilex paraguariensis, assembly GCA_963454935.2. NCBI lineage: Eukaryota > Viridiplantae > Streptophyta > Magnoliopsida > Aquifoliales > Aquifoliaceae > Ilex > Ilex paraguariensis. The sequence goes on along the minus strand of CAUOFW020007724.1, from coordinate 1,065,573 downwards.
AGCTGCATTATAACAGCTACAATATGATTCTATCAGGGGTTTAGGTAAAAACACATCACAGATGAGGCTGCTCAAGAGTTCATAGGTTATGTGAGTGAGTAATCAAAAGGAGCCATGTAGATCTATGAATTCTCTTGGTGGTGTTCAGGCTTCTTACAATTAAGTGGTTTAGGTCTGTTTTTTAGCAAAATATAGGAAGCCCTACATGAACATTGTTATACCTATGTTATTTTTGAAAAGTAGTCAACAAACATGATTTATATTCTTTCTTGAAAATAAGAAATGCAGAAAAAGAGTTTTTTTTTTCTTTGCTGTCAAAGTAGCTTTAAAAAATATTACTAATTTTTTTTTTTTTTCAATTAGAAATGGTAAAGCTATCCTTATGTAGGCATTCTTTCCTCAGGTGGTCTAGCTTGTCCATCAATTAGGGGTGCCATTAGTGGCCTAAATTAATTTGGGTATGGCTTATCAGGTAATTTGAGCTTATAGAATAATGCATTTATCATCAACGTAATGGACTGATCTTTTTTTTGTGTGTACACGTATTTCGATTAATCATCTACCCGCTTCGGTCAAAGACAGATAATTCATATTGAAACTAGAGTATTACGAGAGATTGACTTAACGAATTATTAAAATTTAAATTCATGATGTTTATATTTATAACTTTTTTCTGTTATCAATTTAACTTCCCTTTAAATTATAATAGGCTGATCTTTAACTTATACCTAAGTTTACATGCCATACCTGTCAACTGAAAGACCAGACCTGGCATGGATGGGAAAGTTAGAGAAATCTTGTTGAGCTTTTGAAGTGAAAACTTTTCTTTGTTTAAAAGAAAAAATGAAAAACCTCTCAAGTTGGTCCTAAATAATTTCTTGGTTTTACCTGTTACTTTTGACAAATATGATATTCGTATGTTGAAGGAAAGTCTTACCCGAAAGAGTAGCGTAGGCACTTATGACTTAAAACTAAGGATTTAGTTGATTTAACTAATACTTGCCTTATTAATCGAACATGACAAACTTGTTAAACTATCGTCACTCCCAATAATTTCACAAAGATTTCATGTTGTTTGAGCAAATTGAGTTCAAATTCAGTAATCCGATAGTTTTTAATAATAATGCTAGAAAACTGAAAAAAAAAAAAGGTTTAATGCATACGATTGTTATTATTGAAAATTTTCGAAAAAATTAGATATATGCAGTGTTATTTCCTAGTTGCACATCAAGTTACATCAGAAGCAATAATCTCTCTAATCCAATGTCTCTGTCATTTGATCTTGCAGATGAGGTGGTTTGATCTGAGAGACGTCTTCTTGGGCTCCACATGTCAAATCGCAATCAACCTAAAGGTGGAGAATTATTTTGACCTGAAAAATTTGGCATTGGATCCTCCTAAAATATTTTAAGATTAGTGTATACGTTACTGATAAAAAATGTATATATAAATTTTAGTTTAATTGATTTATAATTACATAAAAATTACAAAGTAATATAAAATAATCAAATAAGAAAAATTTTACACTTGTCATGCTACGATTTTATAAAAAAAAAAGTAGAAATAAAAACTAAATGTATGGTATTAAAAAAATATTGAGTTAATAGCATTTTTATTTTTCTTAAAATTTAAATTTTTTGTCAGTTTAATGTTTAATGTAGTCGTCTGAAAGTATGACACATGGTCATTTTCGTCAAAAAATTCAACGGATTGTCTGAATAGGAATCAAAGGGATATGAATTGAATATTTTAAAGATTTAATTGATAAAATTAATACTTTTGATATCAAATTAACAAAAAATACATACTTTAAAGACAAAAAATTGCTATTAACTCAAAATTATTTATCAATACAGTATTCCCAATATTTTATAAGTCGATTGATGTATTAGAAGTTATCTTCAGTATTCTACCTCTTTTTCATAAACGAAAGCATAACACATATAAAAATTAATCATATGTGTTGTACTCTTTTTTACATTTAATTGGAAAAATATTGACATTCCTTGAAGAGTAATAATATTGAGACTTAAAAGTTTGATATAATTTATTGACATAATTATGTAATTTCATTATAATTATTAAATTAACACTAAGTTCTAATGTTTGGTAAGTCTTCGATTAATCCAATAATTATAGTAAATTAGATTAATAAATTAAATTTCAATAACATTACTCTTCCTCAACATGTAAGGCCTGTTATGATCCTCGTCCTGACGTGGATTATAAATCTGATCACCCCTTTTTAGAGCATCTCCAACAGATGTTTCAAACGAGTAAAATAGCTAAAATTTAGTTAACCAAAAATCATACTCTAACAGATTATGTTCACATACTGTAAAATAATTTTTTACTACTGTGATATTCTAAATATAGAGTATCACTATAGCAATTTATAAAGATAATTTATATTATTTTCTCTCTCTTCCTCTCCTTTCGTTCATTCTTTCTTTCACTATTCCCAAAAAAATATAATACAAAAATAATGAGAAATAATATTTAAAAGGAGTAATTAAAAATATAAAAAATATGTTAGAGTATATATTGAAAAAGTGAGTAACTAAAATAAAAAATGTTGTTTTTGATTAGGTAAAATGTATTTTGTTGTTGGAGATGCTCTTACCCTTTTTTATCAGCAAAAAAAAACAAAAAGGAGTGTAGTATAATTTCAATACCTGTGAGGCTATCCCTTACAATTATTTGAAACTACAAGGGTTCTTTTTGTAATTTACCCAACTGAGTCACCAACCCTCACATGCACATGGCCATTAACAACACAGAGGCAAACATATAAATTAGCACCTCAAGACAGTGAAGTGGGCCCTTCCTATCGGTCCATGTCAAAGAAAGCCTCAGCACAAAATACCCCCCACTCACCTTCTTTCTCTCGATCACTGAAAATCTTTTCAATCTTCTGAAACTATTGTCACTATCTATTGTAGAAAATCAAACCCTAATCACAGCTTTATTGCAGGTAAGTAATTTGTGTCCATATTTTTTTTGGGGGGGAATTATTTCAATTTTAGTGAGAAATTCAAATGTTAAATTGATTTAATTGAGACTGTGTTTGGGTGTGAAGCTTAGGGCTATTGAGAGATTTGGGAGATGAGCAAAGAACGGCCACCTGAGACACTCGATTTCTTCATCTGGACTGTTGAGGTAATTTTATATTGACTTTATGTTGATCTTTTATGTGCTTGTAGATCTCGTGTATTGCTGTTAATTTCATTGGATTATGCTAGTTATAGATTAGGTGAAATTGGGTTGTTACTTTTTCGATTATCGAATTGCTTTGCTCGGGTTGATGAGAAAATAATAGAAAACAACAGAATCTGTAATATGTAATTTCCATCGTTTCTCATCCCGCCAGGAAGTTCTTCTACTCCAATCTATCATGTGTTTTTGAGCTATTCCATTTCCCTTTTAGGGAATTATACAGATATAAAAACCAAACCAAACTTATAAAAGATTTTTGATAAGTTAGACAGATTAAGAACTTAATTTTAGCAGTTATCTCTCTGTTCTCGGTCACTTATTTTGGCCCCAACAAATGGTTTAGTGGAAAAAATATTTGGTGTAATAGTGCCACATGTTGTAACTGTCCACTAATAAATAAACAAGTCTGCAACAAAGCCCCACAAAAATTAATTATTCAGCCACGTAATACATAATCACCTCTATGATAGGAAGTGGGCCGTATTTTATCTATTTTGTAGTTTTTTTATTAAACGGTTATACCACATCAACATTATTTTCATGGTGTAACCATTACACCCAATATTTACTCAATTTAGAGCAGCTCCAACCATAATTCAAATTTATACTCAAATTTGAGTCAAAGTTTTAGTAAAAACTTGATTTGGTATAGAGTACTCCACTGAGCAAACTCAAATTTCTACTCAAATTTTTTAAAAAATTCTTTTATTGTCCCAAAACTCATTTTTTTTGTGTCATTTAGATCATGATATTTGATAAAATAAATAAAACTTTTATATCTCTCCACAAATATGTAATTCAAAAAATATATATATATATACAACATTACATGAGAATAAAAAAACCATCAAGGCGACACAATCATCACAAGGTGGAACTGAGGTTTTCACTTACCAATGCCCACCCTCAATAATAGTGTGAAAGAGAAGATGGTCTATATGTGATTACAGTGGTGGGCTTACTCAAGGACCGATGCCCACCCTCAATTTTTTTGTCTTACCATTATATATTATATTTTTCAAATATATCTAATTACGTCCACCATATTATTGTCTTATTATATCAATTAATTCATACTCATAAATGATAAGAGTGTACACACTTCAGACATATTCGGATTAGTTTGGACATATTGGATTCATTTTAATATCTTTTGATCAACGTGGTTATTTTACTATTGATGTGCACTTTAGTAGGACTGACAATTCTAGACACGAATCGTGAAACCGACACGGATTTAACGGGTTTGAGTGTAGTCTTAATAGGTTCGGGTGGTTAACGGGTTAACTCGACAAACCCGTGAAATAAACGAACCGGTTTCATGTTTAACCCATAAACTCATTTCAACTCGTTTAACCTGTTAAGAGTGGTATAATAAATTTTTAAAAAACAAGTTACGCCTCTCAGCCTCTGTCTTATCTCACACCTCCCATCTCTTAGAATTATTCAAATTTAGTAGTCATTTAATGTTTATTTTTTATCTTTATTTTTTTTTTCAATCATGATTTATTGTTATAGTAAATAGGTCAAACATATGTAACGTGTGGCGAGTTAATGATTTTTCATATAGACTTGAAATTATCTAATCTATTCTCTTATTTAGCGGATGACACACGAGTAATATCGGATAACCCGTTTAATAAATGATTCGTGTATGGGTGTGATAGTTAGACTCATTTATATAAACGAATTGGGTATGGATGGAGGATTTTTTGACACAAACACGTTCTATCCGACACAAAACCGTTTTACTCGACATGATTGTCAAGCCTACACTTTAGTATTGAGTTTAAAATCTAACAAAAATTTGTGATCTTGCTCACCAAATTTTAAGATAAAAAACGTGGTGTATTATTTAGTGTACATATATGTGAATTTACCTTAATTTTACTAGTTATTAATAGTGAAGTCATCATCCAACGCTATCAAAGTATAAAAATTTGTTAAGTCAATTATGACTACCTACAATTAACTTCATTTCAATTAAAGACTACAATTAATCTATTTCTGTTGTGCACATATATACATAGAATTTTTAAAGATCATTGATGAAATAAATAGAATAAATGTGTCATGTTTGTTTTATCGATTAGGATAAAACTTATTAGAGTGCCCATTCTAGAACATTTTTATGGCTTCGATCCTGTATGTGATGGTGATAATGATGATGATGATGGTTTTGGACCTTAGGGTAGAGAAAACAAAGAAGAGGGGTGGGTTTTTGGGCATCATAAGTTTTTTGATTTTCTTTTTTAAATTTGTTTGTCTTTGTTACTGATGATATAACGTGGCATCATTGGATTGGATGCTACAAAATCAGTTCAAGATCATTCATTAGACCAATTTTTCACAATGGAGGTATTATTGTCATCTAGGAAGCACGAATATTTCTCAGAGGGGAGCTGTGGCAGTGTCGAACATGTGTTCAATAAGGCTAGAAGTGTCATGAATATTGAAATTAGTCGAACACGGCTAGGACATGGCCAAGATATGACTAGGACACATCTAGGATACGACTAGCAATTGTTTTTATTAAAAAAAATCTGTTAATTATTAAAAGGAGTGTGATTTCTATTTTTTTAATATATTTTTTGTTATGTAACTTATATACTATGAATGTTAATGGATGTAATGATGCTTAATGAAAATGGTGGATATGTATCTTGATCTATTTCAATTTTAATCAAAAAAATAATATTTGTTAGGTTTTATTATTAATATTGTTTTAATATATGCTTTATTTTTAATATATTAAAACTCTATTATTATTTAAAAAATATATTATATTATTTTAATAGTCATATCCTTGTTGTACTTGTGTCCTATATGTTTGAACTTTGTCATGTCTCCATGTCCGTATCCGTGCTTTCTAGATTGTCATGTGATTATCTCTGTTAAAAGTGAGAGGCAGAGGAATTGGTGTTATTATCCATAAAAGAGGGGATCTACTTGTTTGGACAAACCTTGAATGAGGTGGATGTAATTTACACAAAAATAAACAAAAGGAATAGAGAAAAAAACTTGGATTGGCATCTCCATATTACTTCTCTCACTTATTAACATAAAACACATAAAAACTTATAGATAAACTTTCTGGAAGTTCTTCACCCTTCTACACACCCATCCCTCTCACTAACCAGCAGCGGCGCATAATCTACTTTAAAGACAAGGAGACTAGAATACTATACTCTTCAACTAACGAGAAAGTATAGTAAAAAATGGTTAAAAGTTTCCTGGTAATTGTCACTCAAACCCTTTGAATATAATGCGTCTTTCCCTTTTCCTCACGCTATAGCTGTCCTCTCTCAAAGAAATGTCCTACCAGCTCACTTACAATATGTTGAGCAATAAATCCCAGCTTTTCACACAAATCTACACCTATGGCTTTTCCAGTGTAGGTTGGATGACCACGTTACTTGTCTGTTAAAAGTTTTTGCCTAATGCCTACAGACCTGCGCCTACTGCTTGTCCATAACATATTTAATGTTCAAATTAGCCTAAACCAGATAAGTTATAAGGTCTCACAACTATTTCCCCTGCCAAATGGTTAAGACTCTGCTTCCAGTTGGAAGAATAATTGATGAAGACATGAGCATTTAGTGGCCTAGATAAACTTTTGTCTCTGTTAGATGGAAATACTTTCTTACACCCATCCCCTCAAAAAATATGTGCAAAAAGGAGAAATTGCTTTGGTATTAAGGTGTCTTTCGATTTGCTTGTTGATGGTTTTAATTTAGTAACTAAGAGGAGCTGACCAAGATATACTAGCATATTGGCCTTGAAAACATTAATTACTGAATTACTCAAACAACTATCATACATTGTGCCTTTTATAAAGACTCAAAAATACCTTGACCTCATGGTGATTATCAAGGAATAAAAAAAATTTAGAGTTATTTTGATGACATGTCTTCTGGATACCTCTTTCTTGCTTTGTCAGGATGTTGGTCTGTGGTTGGAAGAAATTAATCTCGGTAACTATCGACAAATTTTCAAAGAAAATGGTGTTAATGGAGAATACTTGGAGGGGATGTCCATGTTTACAACTGAGCAGATACTTTGGTTTATAAGACGGTGCCACCTGAAATGGGGGGACTTCATAATACTGTGCAAGGAACTGAGGCGAATTAAAGGTCTCTCCCTCTCCAAAATTTACACTTTGATCATGTCATTGCACTACTATTTATATCAAAATAAGGTGAATGAGCCATTCTTGATCTGCTGAGTCGTGAAATCTTATCACTTTTCTTTCCTTGATGAGCGTCACTCTTTTACTACCACGTTATGCACATCCATGAGTTAAGTGTGTCAGTTGTGTATAGTACTCCTTAGAAAGTGTTCAAATAGTTGTCGTGTTTTTTGTTGATCCATATAAGGTTCTATACACTAGATCTGCTATTTTCTATGCTGCAGAAGTAGTTTGGCACATTTTCATTGCAATTTTGGACTCCCTGATGAGGGCATATTTTTTCTAGGGGAAATTTGCTTGTGATATAAAGTACTTATCCCATGGTCTAATGATGTTCATTATCCCATGATCTCCAGTTTGTTTTGGCTAATATCTCTTGATATTCGAATGCTTTGAGGATATTGCAGACTAAGCTTACGGTCATGGATTTGCATCCCTAAAGTAAATGTCAGGTTGGGCCTGAAGTAACAAACCTGGTGTTGAAAAATGCATAACCTTGTCAATAATTTATACTGTCTCCAATGTCTTGGTATCCATTTGTTTCAGCTTGTTATTTTACATTAGTTTGTTTTTGCTGTTTCCAAATGTTCCTCTAGTGGCTTGCTTAAAAGGGGAACAAAACATTCGCCGGCCATGGTGGGCTCCCTCTTGCTTCTCACTATTCTTCGTCAAGGTGGCAAAGCGCAACAGGCAGTCTAGAGTGGCTTCTTTGAAGCTAGAAACTTGATACATGATCTGCCTACAGGACGTACTTGTAAATTTGCTTTTGGGGAAGTAGGGATAGGACTCTTTTTTGTCTTGAATCTGGCAAGGTGTTGCCCGTGGTTCTCTTTTGGAGAACTCCCTTTTATGTGCAATCCCTTTATATATACTTATATTTGTCTCTTTTTTTTATTTTATACTACCAGCCTATGGAGCTCCACCTCCACCACCAACCCGAAAAACACCACCACCTCCATTGGATCCGTTCAAATTCTACTGCCACTAAGAACCACCACGGCAACACAAGCATCTGCAATATACAACCACTGTGGACACAAAAACATAGTGCCTCACAGACAAAACCCACCTCAAATACGAAATGCAAAATCCACCCCCAAAACAAACAGAATCCAAATCCAATTGCACACGCACTGCAGTTTTTGGAGAGGCTGCGGTTTTCTAACATCTAGGCCCCACTGGTGGGTTTCCCTCGTGGGTTCCGGTTTTTATAGTAATGCTCAGGCAAGGGTTTCACTCCAATTGTCCCCTTGAACCTTTTTTTTACCAAAAAATAAAGTATAATTAATCCAAATTTTCATAGGTGTGGAGGAAGCTATAAGATCACATTACTTCTGAGAGAGATGGTCGTAGGTATGGAAAATTATAATTGTTTGGAGATATAAGTTATAATTGCAAAAAAATTATAATCGATTCCAAAATATTATGATTGATTATAGAAGTTATGCATTTTAAAAGTCAAATTACAATTCTTAAAGATAAAATTATATATTTTTTTAAGAGCAATGCTATTGAGACCTAATTTACTATGACATTTGGATTGATTGTGGGGTCCATCAAACATTGAAACTTGATGTTGATCCAATAGTTCTACTAAAGTCACATCATTATGTCAGCAAATTAAGTCAAATTTTTAAGTTCAAATAGTATTACTCTTCTTTTAAAGGTCAAGTTATAAGTTTCAACTAAGTAGTTTTGTTCGTGATTGATCACTATATTTTATGATTAATTATTATTCTTGATTGATCACTATAATTTATGATTGACCATGAACATGGGTAAAGCCACCCTTGACCCACGAAGTTCAATGACCCCAGCTTCAATTTTTTTTAAAAAAAATAAATTATTTATATGTATATGTATTTACATATATTAAAATATTTTTAAATATATTCTACGGTGACCACCCATGGCTTTCGTATGAACAGATGACTGTTAACATATTATGAACATTTTTTGGAGAAGTCCTAATGAATTTCAGTATTTTAGATATATTATATACTCTTAATTTGAACATAAAATTACTTAGAATCGACATATGTATTTTTATGATTAATATTTACAAATAAATATAAATGTATCAACTTCTTTTTGTTTACCCAAAATAATATACTAAAAGTTGTGATTACGGGCACACCCTAGGTTAAATTCCTGTCTTTGTCATTGATTATAAAGAATTTCAATCGATTATAATTTCACGTTTAAAAAATATGGATTAGCATTTAAAAATATTAATTAATGATGCACAAAGTTAATTATGCACAATTAAATCAGTCGAGTGTGTGGTATAAAGAAATTAATAACAACAGACAAAAATTAGGTGGTTGGGGCCTACCATTGAAGACGACAATAATGGTCGGAGAACTCTTATTAATGAAAGAGTACAAGGTAGTAGTAGAGAGAGAACAAAAGTAAGTTCAAGGGGTGGAGCCATAGTTTTAAAACTCATCCTGGACATCAATTCGGTGAAGGGACCTGGTCAATGAGTCACTGGTTAGACCGGTAATATAATAAAAAATTNAGTCAAATTACAATTCTTAAAGATAAAATTATATATTTTTTTAAGAGCAATGCTATTGAGACCTAATTTACTATGACATTTGGATTGATTGTGGGGTCCATCAAACATTGAAACTTGATGTTGATCCAATAGTTCTACTAAAGTCACATCATTATGTCAGCAAATTAAGTCAAATTTTTAAGTTCAAATAGTATTACTCTTCTTTTAAAGGTCAAGTTATAAGTTTCAACTAAGTAGTTTTGTTCGTGATTGATCACTATATTTTATGATTAATTATTATTCTTGATTGATCACTATAATTTATGATTGACCATGAACATGGGTAAAGCCACCCTTGACCCACGAAGTTCAATGACCCCAGCTTCAATTTTTTTTAAAAAAAATAAATTATTTATATGTATATGTATTTACATATATTAAAATATTTTTAAATATATTCTACGGTGACCACCCATGGCTTTCGTATGAACAGATGACTGTTAACATATTATGAACATTTTTTGGAGAAGTCCTAATGAATTTCAGTATTTTAGATATATTATATACTCTTAATTTGAACATAAAATTACTTAGAATCGACATATGTATTTTTATGATTAATATTTACAAATAAATATAAATGTATCAACTTCTTTTTGTTTACCCAAAATAATATACTAAAAGTTGTGATTACGGGCACACCCTAGGTTAAATTCCTGTCTTTGTCATTGATTATAAAGAATTTCAATCGATTATAATTTCACGTTTAAAAAATATGGATTAGCATTTAAAAATATTAATTAATGATGCACAAAGTTAATTATGCACAATTAAATCAGTCGAGTGTGTGGTATAAAGAAATTAATAACAACAGACAAAAATTAGGTGGTTGGGGCCTACCATTGAAGACGACAATAATGGTCGGAGAACTCTTATTAATGAAAGAGTACAAGGTAGTAGTAGAGAGAGAACAAAAGTAAGTTCAAGGGGTGGAGCCATAGTTTTAAAACTCATCCTGGACATCAATTCGGTGAAGGGACCTGGTCAATGAGTCACTGGTTAGACCGGTAATATAATAAAAAATTAAAAATAATAATAAATAGGCTAAAAAATCACAATAATTATAAAAATAACATCAAACATGTAAAGTTAAGTAGAGAAAAATCATCAAACATGTATCCAATTTCAATGTATTCAATTTTCAATACAACTTGTTAAGTAGAGAAAAATACCTCTATTGAAGTTCAAGGCTCCAAGTCTAAGTTCAACTCTTCGACAATGTATCAATCTAAGTATAATCCATGTAATTTACACTCTTCAAATTTTAAACTTCAAACTTAAACTATAGTAAGCAAGACACATAAAAACAAAATAAAGCACATGAGCATAGCATAAACCACAAGTAATTAAACCCCACAACACAACACATTAACTTTAACGTTGCTGGAAACAAAAAAGGATCCTAGGAGACAAAATGGCAAGAAATTGGATAAAATCTAAACTAACTGAAGCCAACAATAAGAGTTAGGATTCTAAACCCCCCTATTTTCTCCTACTTTCTAGTGTCTTTCTACGACTCTCTCTCTCTCTTACACACACACAAACACACTCTGAAAACAGAGTATACCACTCTGTCATATTGAGTGTCAAAACTGGCGATCGATAATCAAGAACCCACTGTTAGTGAACTCAAGCCCAAGAATAGACGTATAATGGTAAGAAATCAAATATTTCCTTAACTTTCTCTCTCTAACTCACGTTTTCTTATTGTTTTCCATATACTGTGCAATGTACATGTTACTGTTAGAGAGTAGAAAGACCGAGACCAATAGAGATAACAACAGAGAAAGAGGGGGAGAAATAATGACAGAGAGAGAGTAGTATACCTGCTATCAATAGTTATTAATGGAGTCGAAGAGATAGAGAAAAGAGACTATTAATTTAGAGTTGTCGAAGAGAAGAGGTTGTCGTTGTGTCGCAGACTCGTAGAGAACAGAGATCGGAGCAGGCTCGCAACCGCTAATCGATCGATGATCGATCGTTGCGAAGAAAAGAGGCAGAGGTTGGCTTGGCTGGTCTTCGTCGTTTTTCGTTCGACTTGATGAATAGAGCGAGTGAGAGACTGTGGAGTGTTGATTTAGGGCAAAATGCCCAAAACTTAGTCTTTTATATAAATATAACTAACCCGTCCAGTTTGATTAAAATCGTCCGGGTGAGAATGATTCAGCGAATTTCAGACAGGTCTGGTGCATAAATGATCCAAACAGTGACCTGGCCCGGTTTAGGCACCGGTTCACCGGGTCAACTCGTCGGGTCAGGCCGGGCCAGGTTTTAAACACTAAGTGGATCTCTTTTGCTGTTAGAGATCTAACAATAAAATTTGTTGTTAAGTGGAACGGTGTCATTCCACTAAAAAATAAAAAACCAATCTGCTTTAGTAGCCAACAAAGCAAGGAACGACGTCGTTCAATATCCAGCCCTGCTTGAAACCCGAATGACGTCGTCTCCCATCTGTGTAGAACAAAACGCAAAAACAGAGTTGTTCCTTCCCTCCAAAGTAAAAAAACAGAGTTGTTCCTTCTCTCCAAAGTGAAATCAGCCTCGCCTAAAAACATACAAAAAAACTCTCTACAAAATTTTCCAAAGTTCCAAAGTTTTCATTGCTCTTCTCCACTTTTGTTTCTCTATAGCGGTTGATTGGCACTTAGACCTTGTCTCTTACAATTTCACACTGGTAGTGTTGTTATTTTTTCAGAATTTTTTTATGAAATTCCAGTTCATAAAATTCATAACTTTTTTTTTAAAATTTCCTGGCACTTTGACCTCGTCTCTTACGATTTCGCACTGGTAATGTTGATATTTTTTCAGAATTTTTTTATGAAATTCCAGTTCATAAAATTCAGAACTTTTTTAAAAAAAAAAAAATTCCTGTAGAATCTTGGTAGAATTATGTGACTGCCATCATTCTTTCTACTATGTTTTTTGTGAGTATATTTGATTATTTGATATATGGGTATTGATGTTTTAGGTTTTGGTGAAATTGAGTTATATAAACTTTGATACATAAGATTTTCTTGTTCATAGGGAACAAAAAAAATAAGTATTTATTTGTTCCATTTGCAATTAAAAATTTATATGGGCAATTTTTGATCTTATATTTAATTTGTGTAACTGTTTGGTTATTGTAGGGGGCCTAATCTATAGTGGAGATGAAATATGTTGATATTGATAAAGCAGACAATACTCCATATATGAGAATACAATTTGACTCGGAAGAAGATGCTTATAGGTTCCATAACAATTATAGTGAAAATGTGGGATTCAGTGTGAGAAAAGATTATCACAACAAGAGCTTTAAGGATAGTGTATTAATTTATAGAAAATACGTATGTTGTAAACATGGACAAAGGAGTAAAAATCGAAGGGATTGAAAAACAACAAAGGCTCGGGCAGAGATTTGAACAAATTACTCCGCTTACATGTGCATATCCCTCAAGAGACGCATTGAAAAATTTATTGTTGTTAAATGGGAAGACCAACACAATCACATTTTGCACTTGACCGAATATATGCATATGATGTCATCCCAACAAAAGGTTACTGTAGCTCAAGGCGTCAATATTGATATTGCTGAGGATTGTGGGATATCACTTAAGGCGTCCTACGAGCTTTTGAATACCCAAGTAGGTGAGAGAAAGCTTAGGGTTCTCTTATCAAGACAAAAAAAAATTACATTTGAGAAAGGAGGCAACGAGACTTGAAATACGGTGAAGTGGGTAGTTTGTTGCAATATTTTCAAGCAGAAGCAGCTAAGAATCCATCATTTTATTATGGAGTCCAATTGGATGTCGAAGAGCGCATAACAAATATTTTTTGGGCTGATCCAGGGATGATTATTGATTATGGCCACTTTGGGGATATTGTCACATTTGACACAACATTCCAAACAAACAAGGAGTATCAACCCTTAGACATTTTGATTAGATTCAATTAGTTCAGGGAGACAGTGATATTTGATGTTGCATTATTGTACGATGAAACTACAACATCATTTCAGTGATTGTTTGAGACATTTTTACAAACAATGTATGGGAAGAAGTCTGTTACCATTTCACTGACCAAAATCAAGTAATGACTAAAGCTATATCTATAGTGATGTCAGAGACATATCATGAGTTATGTTGTTACCACCTTTCCCAAAATATTGTAAAGTATTTAGGGAACATATATAAGGATGGTTCAAAATTTTCAGCCTAATTTAAAGAGTGCATGTATGGATACGAGGAAGAGGACAAGTTAGTTGATGTTTGATGAGTATGATTTGGATGATAACAATTGGATGAATTTAACTTGGGCACTAAGAGAGAAATGAGCACATGTTTATATGAAACGAACTGTCACAGGCGATATGAGGAGCACTCAGCTAAGTGAGAGCTTGAATTCATCATTACGAAAGTACTTATTGCCAGATTATGATATTGTTTATTTTTTTACTCATTTTGACAAGGTTTTAAATAATAAGAGATATAAGAAGATAGAGAAGGAATATCAAACTCGACAAAAGTTGCCTAGAATGAAGTTGAAAATAGCTCTTATGTTGGTGCAACTCCTCCTGTTTTTAATTTATTTCAAGATGAATATGATGTATTCTAGTGTGCTATTACGAATCCTTGTACCAACAGGCTTTTGGTCCAATAGTATTCCTTACCTGTGAAGGCTTAGCTTTCTTTAGGTCAAGAGTTCAAGTTCCCCCTGCCCTCTCCCTTCCCCTCCCCCCAAAAAAAAAATTATAAAAAAAAAATTAAGAATCCTTGTAATGTGTTCGATAAATATCATGAATTTGTGGTGAAATTGTATGATGAAGATAAAAAGTACATGGTGTTTATCAATGTCAATGAGCAAACCATTTTTTGTAGCTGTCGAAAATTTGAAATGATTGAGATATTACGTGGTCATGCACTTAAAGTGCTAAACACGATGAACATTAATCAAATTCCTGGCCAATACATAATACAGAGATAGAGGCGAGATGCAAGGAAGTAATCAAGTCCTTATTCCAATGCCACACTAAATGAGGAGGATCCCAAGTTGATGGCAACATCACGTTACAGACAACTATGTCCTAAAATGGTACATTTAGCAGCTCGTTGTTCTAACTTTAAGTCTGCATACCAATTGGTGAACTGTGATATTGATGAGTTGTTCAAACAAGTGAATTTCATGTATGCATCACTTGGTGGTGAGGAGAACAATGATGGTGATGAAGGAGTAGAAAATCTCTCTCTCTCTAAAGGAGTAGAAAATGTTGACTCTAACATTCTATAAGTAGCTGATTTGAAGAGGAAATATAGTGGTTACAAGGGTAGGGGTCGATTGAAGCCTTGGCATGAGAAGCCAACAAAGAGAAAAACTAGAACTTCCTATAGGTCTAAGGTATTAGAACCCCAAAATTATGGTTATGATATTTTGGATTCTTATTTTTTCTTAATTGTATCTTACGTCTTTGAATGTTTGTTTTGAAGGTATCTCAATCGGATGAGCAAAATTCACATATGAATAGACACTCAAATCCATGGGTATCAACTTATAGTCACTCAAATCCATTCTCAAGCATGTCTTCTCAAGCATCAATTGGTTTACAAAATGCTCGGGTAAATGTTGATTCAAGCTTCTTGGAGAACGTCGTTGATTATTCTAATGAGGATAATCGAGGTGGACAATGAATAGTTGTTATATCGGACAAGTGTAATTTTTGTTAGTTGTAAATGTGCCCAACTGCTTGTGGTTTGTTATCTTTGGCGCTGATTTTTACAATGATGTTGCTGCTGGTTGGTTCTGATCTTTTGGCTAAGTTGTTGGTTGCAAAGATGATTAGAGGCTAATTGCTTGTGGTTTGTTGTCTTTGGAGCTGATTTTTGCAATGATGTTGCTGCAATGCTGGATGGTGCTTCAAATTTTTGTTCAAGTTTTGAAGTCCAGTTATGCTTGATCTTGACAATTTCTTTTTGATCCTTTTAAAATGTGAACTTATAATGTGTGACAACCAATATTAAAAAATTAATTGCTAACATATAATTTAAGTAGTTAATTATGATCTTATATAGTTAATGATCATTTTTAAAAATTTTAAATGAACAAATGAACCTCAAATATAATTTTTTTATGTGAAAACAAGTCAAATAAATATAATATAGGTCATATTTCGTATTAAAAACAAAATGTGTAAAACATTACATATAAAATATATGTGAATACATATATAGATCACAATAGACATGTGGTCTATTAGAATAAAAAAAAAAAAAGCAACCATGAGAGAATGAACATTTGTCCAACGGCTTCCTAGGAGGCCAAGCCACAAATTGGCTATAAATAGCCATCACCTGGTCATTCGAGCATGGCATCAAAGAGAAGAAAGGAAGGAAGGAAGAGAGGAAGAGAGCAAAGAAAAAAGAGAGAGAGGAAGGAAGGAAGGAAGAGAAAGAGAGAAAAAGATGGAGATAGAGAGAGAAATTTTTTTGAGATTTTGGGGTCAAAAATTAAATAGAAAATTTTACTTTCGATCATTACCAAATTAAAGTGTCCTATTCGGGGTACTTCGAATTTCTTATTTATTGAAGATATTAATAATTTTGAGGTACGGGGTAGTATGCAATATACTCCTGTCTTTTAAATCTCTTTGCAAATAATGTCATTTCATTATTTGAAATTTTGTATTCCTATTGATTAGTCTGATTTATATGAAGTTCTGTCAATGTTATCAGTTGACCTGTACTTGTACATTGAGCTAAATACTTTGAGATTGATTGGTACATGTACAAAAGTGTACTTGGGGGCATAATTGGTGAAATGTGATTATGGGCCTGCGGGGTACGATTGTGATTACAGCCCTGAGGGGTGTAATGGTTCGATATGAGTATGAATTTTAAATACTCAGGTGTCACTTGTCATGTCACAAAGAGGACCTGAGTATAAGGCTAGGTTTGATAGATATTAAGCTATGTGACTTATCGAATTGGATTCTTGATTCTTTTATCTATGATTGTCTATCGATTGAATTATTTGGTATTTGATCACTCATATTCTTTTCTTGTTCAGCATATTATTTTTTGTCATATTGTATGCTTCCCCGCTTTTAATATTTTTCAGGATTATCTCAGAGAGAAGGACCAGAGTTGATATTTGAAGAATCGAAGACAAACGAATCTTAATATAATTTTTAATTTTGTGGGTTTATTGGGGTGATGTATGACTTGAACAAATTCATTTTTATATTGAGAAGATTATTTTATTGGTATTTGGAGATCAAAATTGTGATTATAAATTTATTGAGGCAATTAGAGTTCTGACCCTATACTCAGAAATTTATTTGTGGTTTATTATCGATCAATTGATTTAATCGAGTAATGAGTTCGAAAAATCGGGGCGTTACACAATGTATTCTTTTGCTATGGGGATACTAGATCTTCTATTTTCGTGTTTTAGAAGATTTGTCATCCCTTTGGAAACACCTATGTACATGATCTCATTTTCCTTTTTTTATGGAATTGATCTCACCTGTGTATGATTCATGGTGTTCAATCTGTAGTTGTTATCTTGGACAAGTACAATTTTTGTTATATACTATGCACAATGTTCAAATAACCAATACACATTCATTCATGTTTTGAACCATCTTCAACCAATATACCAAAACACCATATTCAACCAACCAATACACATGCACTCATGTCATGAACCATTTTCAACCAATACACCAAACTAGTTCCATAAAGAGATTTTATTCCATGAATTCAGGAGATTACAAGAATCAAAGAATGGAAAAATTACAAGAATCAATGAACAAGAGTTTAAATGTTTAAACACATGAAATGACTTTAATCCTTCAAAAGGACTCAAGCCATTTTATGCTACTCTAAGCATCATTCTCTTTGCCCAGCTGGAAAGCCTTGCCTCCATACATCAAACCCATGCCCTTTGATCACAAAACAACTCCACCACCTTCTAGTCCAACAACCAAGAATCAATTGGCATAAAAAACCATTCTAGACTTAGTACGCAACACTGGAAGCCTCCTCTGATCTTGCAATAGTCTTCAACTAACAGACGCAAGTAGCTGAAGACAAGCATTGCTTGACTCCGAAAAACCAGCATACATGAACAACAACGTGAACTACCATGCAAATAAGCTTCATTCACCACTGCCATTCTTTGACACTACAAACAAAAAATAAAAGTGTTGGTATAAGTTGGTACCAAAAATCCTAGCAATACATTCTTGAACATTCATTGAAATGTTCCACATTAGAATACTATGGAACAAAAATAACTGAAAACACAACGAACTCACTTAGAAGCTAACATTCAGAAAACAGCTGCACTCTGCAGCATCAATCAATACAACTTAACAAAGTAGCATTTCTCAGCCAAAAAAGTAAGCTGGCAATCACAAAATTTCATATCCAGGAATAATGGCAAAAAAATGAAATTAATTAAATGAACTACCAAAAATTGTGTTGTAGACAATGGACAAGAAATTTCAAGAAAACAAATCAGGTATCCAATAGTTACTGCTATATATGGTTGAATGTTAATAATATGATGCCACCCTATAGTGATTAGAAAGCCTCCAGTCTCTCCACCACGCTCACCAACAAAAAATAAATAAATAAATAAAATGGGAGATAGAGGACATCCATTAAGTTAATGAAGTGTTCTTCTACGTCTGCTATACCAATTCATGTCATAAGTGGAACAAAACAAACCAAATCCCTACTTATCTCCTAACTTTTTCGGAATGATTCGACTATTAATTCTACTATTGGCCCTAAGAACATTGATGTTAGGGCTTTAATTTCTCGAACATGATTGTTGTCCACAGATTGCTCGAAGATGATTGTGGTCGATAGATTGCTTGAAGACAACTGTGGTTCGAGCAAGAATCGGAATGAGGAAGACAATCGTTCTTGCTTGAGAAGAAGAGGAATGAAGGGTTGTTGATTTGGGGCAAGCTGCATTGATGAAAATCGATTTTGTTTAAGGCCCGGAGACGACGTTGTTATTGGTGAAAACCCACTGCCTTTGAACGACGTCGTTAGACTTGTTGATGGGTTCTTTATTTTTGAGTAGAACGACACCGTTCCACTTAACAACAAACTTTGCTGTTAGACCTCTAACAACAGAGGAGCTCCATCCACGTTCAAGGTGTAGTGTGTGAGATCTGTCCCCATTTGAAAGAGGAGGTTTACAATTTAAAAGCTCACAACCTGATGTAGTGTCATGAGGGTAAAACTACTAATCTACTAGAGAGAATAACTATAATTGGAGATATACATTATCTCGGAATCATAGCTATTTTGATGATTGCTCTCCCACATGTGTTAACCTGACCCATCTTGAACTCTTGAGTTAAACATAACCTGTCTTTTGACGATATGGGCTCAATCTATGAACTGACCTTAGATCCAATTGGATCTAGGTTCATCACTAACTTTGGGTATGACATTAAAATTTTGGTTTGTAGAGCATTTTCAATCTTTTCATTTTTAAAAATTTAAATTTAGGTAAAAAAAATATTTACTCAAATCACTAATATTTATATTTTATTCTAATTATCATATTTTAACCTCATTCAGATTTAGGCTTGTCTTCATTTAAATTTAAATTTTTTCTTTTAATTTAAGTTTTTTCATTAAAATATTTTGTANAGCCAAAAAAGTAAGCTGGCAATCACAAAATTTCATATCCAGGAATAATGGCAAAAAAATGAAATTAATTAAATGAACTACCAAAAATTGTGTTGTAGACAATGGACAAGAAATTTCAAGAAAACAAATCAGGTATCCAATAGTTACTGCTATATATGGTTGAATGTTAATAATATGATGCCACCCTATAGTGATTAGAAAGCCTCCAGTCTCTCCACCACGCTCACCAACAAAAAATAAATAAATAAATAAAATGGGAGATAGAGGACATCCATTAAGTTAATGAAGTGTTCTTCTACGTCTGCTATACCAATTCATGTCATAAGTGGAACAAAACAAACCAAATCCCTACTTATCTCCTAACTTTTTCGGAATGATTCGACTATTAATTCTACTATTGGCCCTAAGAACATTGATGTTAGGGCTTTAATTTCTCGAACATGATTGTTGTCCACAGATTGCTCGAAGATGATTGTGGTCGATAGATTGCTTGAAGACAACTGTGGTTCGAGCAAGAATCGGAATGAGGAAGACAATCGTTCTTGCTTGAGAAGAAGAGGAATGAAGGGTTGTTGATTTGGGGCAAGCTGCATTGATGAAAATCGATTTTGTTTAAGGCCCGGAGACGACGTTGTTATTGGTGAAAACCCACTGCCTTTGAACGACGTCGTTAGACTTGTTGATGGGTTCTTTATTTTTGAGTAGAACGACACCGTTCCACTTAACAACAAACTTTGCTGTTAGACCTCTAACAACAGAGGAGCTCCATCCACGTTCAAGGTGTAGTGTGTGAGATCTGTCCCCATTTGAAAGAGGAGGTTTACAATTTAAAAGCTCACAACCTGATGTAGTGTCATGAGGGTAAAACTACTAATCTACTAGAGAGAATAACTATAATTGGAGATATACATTATCTCGGAATCATAGCTATTTTGATGATTGCTCTCCCACATGTGTTAACCTGACCCATCTTGAACTCTTGAGTTAAACATAACCTGTCTTTTGACGATATGGGCTCAATCTATGAACTGACCTTAGATCCAATTGGATCTAGGTTCATCACTAACTTTGGGTATGACATTAAAATTTTGGTTTGTAGAGCATTTTCAATCTTTTCATTTTTAAAAATTTAAATTTAGGTAAAAAAAATATTTACTCAAATCACTAATATTTATATTTTATTCTAATTATCATATTTTAACCTCATTCAGATTTAGGCTTGTCTTCATTTAAATTTAAATTTTTTCTTTTAATTTAAGTTTTTTCATTAAAATATTTTGTATAAAATCAAACTTTTTACTCAAATATTGACTTAAATTTGAATAATTTTTTTTTTTTGATGATTCAAATGGATATACAGGTAAGTCATTCTACGTATCTGCCAAAAGGTATTGCCCCTCAATACTATATAGCTATATGCAGATTGTAGGGGTCCTATCCCACCTACGTCGGGGTCGAAATTAAAGTCTCACAAAGTACTTTAAATGTTGAAGAATAAATTTAGTTCCAAGGGGCTATAGTTATGGACACTTTTTTTTTTGGGATCAGACTGGAGCAGATAGTTATGGACACTTGAAATCTGACTTTTTAATCACTGAATTGACCACCCCTTTATTGAATAAAAACTTAAGTCTAAGTGGTCTTAACGACCCTGATTAATAATAATACTCTTCGAATCCATTTAACTGTTGATTGAGACTTTCCACGAGTCAAACCAATCAAACTTTAGCTTCGAGCACACTTAGCTTACTCTCGTCGCATCTGAACAAAATGAAAACTCTCTTCGCTCCATCGCCCAACTAGTTTGCATTGCAGGTAACGAAAACGAAATCCTCGACACATCAAATTCAAATTCTCCCACCTTTTTTCTCAAAACTCCATGATCATACTTTCCACACCAAAACCCCTTTCTCTCTCTACAAACTAACATCCCCAGACCTCGTTTTCGTACCCTATCCTCCGTTTTCATTTGCTGTAAAGCCCTAAGCCCTAAGCCCTAAACCCCAAACCCCCCCTCTCTCTCTTGAAGGTTTTTGAGTCATACTCAACCAGTCATGTTCTCTCCCGGAACGAGGAAATCGAATTTCAGCGCTCGAAAGGAACGTAGTACTCTAGGTCGCGTACCCACTGATTCGCCTATAACACCTCTCACAGAGAATCGAAGATCGCTTCCTGACAATTCAATTCCTAACCGCCCTAGCACCGGCACTCCTGCTCCATGGGCCTCTCGCCTCTCTGTTCTCGCCAGGTAACACTCGTTGGTGGAGCTATATGACGTGTGTGTGTGTGTTGGTAGATTGAAATATAATTGATTGTACCAATGAGATTATTAATTAATAGATATATGTGTCGTACTTGTACATGAATATCATTGTATACATGCATTCATGTTTCTTATGCATGAACTATATTTTTGAGGTTAATGTATAATGTATATACATTAATCATTATGTCCAATGTATGGAGTTTATATATGTATTATACATGTACATGCATCATATTTATCTTATATATTCGTGTACATTCATGAATGACTTGTATTCATGAATTAGTTGTTATTATATACATGTATAGTTATATATATTATACATAATGTATATATGCATGAGTTGGATGCATGAACTGAAGAAGTTCTAAGAGCCTATTGACCTTTAAAATGTCCATTTGAATCTTTTGAACACTATCCAACACATTGCAATATTTGGACTCAACCACTTATGCTTTGGACTCTCTACCACTTATGCAGAGTTAGTTGGAGTCATAGGAATAAACTGTCTATATGCGGGAGGGGACAAGTCAAAAGAGATGGTCTGTTGCATCGGTTTTGGTTTTGTCATCATTTTTTAAGTGTGTTTCTGTATAAGAATAAGAACTTATTATGTGTGCAATGTTGGTATTATTTGGTCAAGGGGGGAAATTTTGGTGTTTATTATCAGTGTTATAGTTTACGAGTCTTATATATTTTTATTAAGTAGTGTGTGATATATCGAGATGGTTAGTTTATCACTGAGATGATCCACATTTTATAAATTGCAAGTTGTTTGGACCTTTTTTCCCTCCATTTTTTGGTCACTCTTGTCAATTAAGGCAGTATTTCGGTAGTGCTCCAAAAGGAATAACATCCTTTAGAGTTTGAAAATTGATCTCATCTTGATTTCCAAAGAGTGATTGGTGCTAAAAATGATCCAACCAAACAGGAGTTAATATGTGCACTTGACTACGTAGGGCTCGACGGAGTCCTAGAAAACTGGTGCGTGAAATGATTAGGATAATGTCAACATGTGTTGAATTCAATTCAGTTTCTCAGACAGAGTGAAAGGAAATGTGCGAATATACGGGTGCACATTTCATTATCTCTGAAATTTTATTAGAAGATTAATCTGGTTACTGATTTAATTTTTTTACCTTATTGGTGGTGCCAATAGCTTCATTATCTCTGAAACTCTTTCTGGTTTCTATGCCCAACATAATGATTCTTCTGAATCCCATAGAATGCAAAGAGGGAAATGTGAAAAAAGGAAGAAGTGTGACCAGGATATGGTATGGAGTTATTTTTGTTAGTGATATCTCCAGTTCTTATATTGTTGGTATTAATTCATACAGAATCCCTCCAGTGAAGAAAAGTGAGAAAGGGGGTGATATAGATCCCGTTCAGCCTGTCTATGTTGCCGAGTTTCCCCAAGTGGTTCGTGATGAACAAGCTATTTTTCTGCAGAAGCGTGCTCCTGGTTAGTATGGTTTGCTACAATATTTTCTCACCCATTTTCAGTTTCTTTAAAAACTTGCATTACTTTAAAGACCATAATATTTGTAATATTGTTTTTTTTTCCTGGCAGGTGATGCCTGCATCTCTGGTGGAATGGACAAGGAGAGCTCCCTGACATGGATTATATGTGGAAGTAGACTCTTTATATGGAGTTTCTTATCATCCGCTGCACCAAGAGAATGTTTTACTCTTGATCTTCCTTCAAGTATATTAGAAATTGGTGATATGACTACAAATTCAGGTCATGGAAACATTTGGTTACTATGTGTTGTCAATTGGGATAGCACTCGTAAAAGCACGGACAAGGTTGCTCAACAATGCAACCCTGCCGGTATCGTTTTGTGTAATCGGAAAACTCGAGCTCTTATATACTGGCCAAACATCTATTCTGAAGGTAATACCACTCGCGTTATGAGTCTTGCATCTACAGATGAATTTCAGTTGAGTTTTTCACCTGGTGATGGTAAAACGACGACAAACAAGCAGCGACAACATAGCAGGCCTGGAAATAGTTCAACTGGATCTAGTTCTTTTAACTCTTTGATTGCTTCTGCAATGCCTGATCCTGATTGCCCTTACATTTGTGTTGCTCTTGCATGTAGTTCCAATGGTGAGCTTTGGCAGTTCCTCTGCAGCCCTTCTGGAATTCAGCGTAAAATAATTTATCACGATATGTTAAGTCCATTTCCTCAAGGCAGTGATGGTAGACAACTTATGGGTGGCAAAGGCTATCCAAGGTCGTTGATTTGGCATTATGACCATCATCCTTTAGAGGAACCTAGAAGACAATTCCTTCTATTGACAGATCATGAGATACAGTGTTATGCTGTTAAACTTTCTCCTGATTCTTCTGTATCAAAGCTCTGGTCCCAAGAAATAATTGGCACTGGTGGTGATTTGGGTATCCAGAAGGATCTAGCTGGTCAGAAGCGAATCTGGCCTCTTGATCTGCAAATTGGCAATCTTGGCAAAGAAATTACTATCCTTATTGCAATCTTCTGCAAGGATCGGGTCACCACTTCAAGCTACACAGAATATTCTCTTCTGACCATGCAATACAAATCAGGTGTGAATTTCTCCCTAGAGCGTATTGAGCCGATACACGGGAGGGTTTTGGAGAAAAAAGCTCCGATCCAAGTGATAATACCAAAAGCAAGAGTTGAAGACGAGGACTTCTTATTTTCTATGCGATTGAAGGTGGGTGGCAAGCCTTCTGGTTCAGCAATTATACTCTCCATTGATGGGACTGCAACAGTCTCACATTACTGGAGAAACTCTACCCGACTTTATCATTTTGATCTACCTTATGATGCGGGAAAAGTAATGGATGCTTCAGTTATCCCTTCTTTAGATGATGGTGAAGATGGAGCCTGGGCTGTACTCACTGAGAAAGCTGGAGTATGGGCAATTCCTGAGAAGGCTGTTTTACTTGGTGGAGTTGAACCGCCTGAACGAAGCTTGTCGCGCAAAGGGAGCTCCAATGAAGGATCTGCACAGGAGGAGAGAAGAAACTTTTCATTTGCTGGTAACATTGCTCCTAGAAGGGTTAGTTCCGAAGCTTGGGATGCTGGTGATAGACAAAGGGCAGTTTTCACTGGGATTGCTCGTCGAACTGCTCAAGATGAAGAATCAGAAGCTTTACTGAATCATGTATTCCATGATTTTCTTTTATCGGGGAAGGTTGATGGTGCACTTGACAAACTTCGACATTCTGGAGCATTTGAAAGGGATGGAGAAACAAATGTATTTGCTAGAATAAGTAAATCAATTGTTGACACCCTAGCTAAACATTGGACAACAACCAGGGGTGCTGAGATCGTGGCTCTGGCTGTTGTGTCCTCCCAACTCGTGGAGAAGCAGCAGAAGCATCAAAAGTTTCTCCAGTTTCTTGCTTTATCCAAGTGCCATGAGGAACTGTGCTCGAGACAGAGTATGATCAATTGCACATGCCCTCCATATTTTATTTTCTGTATTTTTCCACACGTCTGACACTTACTACACTTTGGAAGCCCATGGTTAATGAAGCTCTTTGCATCTAGCATCTATTTAATGTCTACTAAATGAATTAATGCTGAGGGAGCTTAAATAGATTTGGCATTTGTTGCTGACAGATCTCTTGTAGGTCACATGATAATGAAGGAAATGAGTTCAGATGTGGCCACTTTTTGATATTATTTTCTATAGTAATATATGGGCAACATGATACCATCTTGGATAGCAATTGTCCACTTTCCTCTAGCTAGTCTTGAATTACATTTCAGCTAATCTTCTTCCAGAGCGTTTGTTAGCAAAAAATGCAAGCAGCTTCTCATTCCCTTTTATCATACAGGGTTATTCTTCCTATTATCATTATTTGCTTATGAACACAGTAAACCTACAATTTATTGTTTGCTTTCAGGACAGTCTTTGCAAATTATCATGGAGCATGGGGAAAAGCTTGCTGGCATGATTCAACTAAGGGAGCTGCAAAACATGATCAGCCAGACCCGTTCAGCCGTCTCTCCTTATTCTACTTCACAAAGTGAAATTTCTGGTGCTCTTTGGGATCTGATTCAATTAGTCGGTGAGAGAGCACGTCGGAATACTGTTCTTCTAATGGATAGGGATAATGCTGAAGTATTCTACAGCAAGGTTTCAGATCTTGAGGAAGTATTTTGTTGTTTGGAGAGACAACTTGAATATATTATTAGTGTGGAGATGCCATTTGAAGTTCAGTTCCAAAGAGCTTGTGAACTCTCAAATGCATGCGGGACTTTAGTTCGGATGACGATACAATACAGAAATGAGCATCACATTTGGTATCCCTTGCCTGAGGGCTTAACACCATGGCATTGTCAAACTGTTGTACGAAGTGGACTGTGGAGCATCGCATCTTTCATGCTTCAGCTGTTAAGTGAAACATCTCATCTCCATAAGTCTGCAAAATTGAATTTTCATTCGCACTTAGAAGCACTGGCTGATGTACTACTGGAGACATATTCAGGTGCTATTACAGCTAAACTTGAGCGTGGAGAAGAACACAAATACCTACTAAATGAGTATTGGAAGAGGAGAGATGCACTCCTTGACTCCCTTTATCAGCAAGTAAAATCTTTTGTCCAACCCACATACCAGGTAATATTGTTCTGGCCTATATTTCCTTGTTTGATCTTGGTGGGAAATTAGCAGGCATTCACGAGTTGCTTGGGCTATAAACATGATATTTTATTCATTTAGTTACTCATCCTTCTCTAGGCTTATTTTGCTGGAATGCTATGGCACTTCCAGATGAAAATATTTAGCTCCACTGACAATCTTTTAGGTCTGTGGATTGGGCCATTTTCTAAACTTGATGAATGAGTTGACGAAGTCAATTTGACAATTTCTGGAAGGATTGGCCTAAAAAAATCTCTGGACAGTATGTTTCTGGCTTGACTTAAAAAGTTGTGCCAGAACATTTAAATTGACCTAGCGACAGAACTTGCCTTGCTTTTAAGGTTCCTTAATGTTAATTTTCATGTTGATACATGTTTACTTGGACTCTACCGTAAGTCACCAAAATTATGTTGTATATTCAAATTACCCTTAATGCAAGGGCCTGTGCTGGACACTCTTTGAAACATGTTTTCCTTTTTGCTAAGAAGCCCGTAGGTTGTACGCTAGTCATACATAGCTTGAACTATGATGGCCACTGGTTTCCATATGAAGAAATTTGAAAAATCCCAGTGCAAATTTTTCAGAATGAAGCAGAAATAAAAGCCCAACATAGAGAATCTATATTTTGGTGAGGGTAGAGGAACCCCACTTTTATGAAGTCATGAGAGATTGGTACTTTCCTATCTGGGCCATAATGGGCTGGTTTCCACATTTGTTTTGTTTGAACTGCCAGACATAAATAGGGTGCATATCGTTTATTATGTTGCATAGTGCATATTGTATATTATGCCACACTAGGAATCATGGATACTTCATGTGGGTTTACGTATCCGTATTCGATGTGGGTACGCGTCCTTGTATCGGATATGGGTCAGAGATACTCCGTATGAGTCGAAAAATTAATAAAAGAATGTCCATGCAAATCTTCAATTGCCCTCATAGTTGTAGCAGAGCTCCAGCAGAGTGACATATCCTCACCAGCAGTGGCAATAACAGTGACTATTGTTGTGGATTCAGATATTAGAANCCTTGACTCCCTTTATCAGCAAGTAAAATCTTTTGTCCAACCCACATACCAGGTAATATTGTTCTGGCCTATATTTCCTTGTTTGATCTTGGTGGGAAATTAGCAGGCATTCACGAGTTGCTTGGGCTATAAACATGATATTTTATTCATTTAGTTACTCATCCTTCTCTAGGCTTATTTTGCTGGAATGCTATGGCACTTCCAGATGAAAATATTTAGCTCCACTGACAATCTTTTAGGTCTGTGGATTGGGCCATTTTCTAAACTTGATGAATGAGTTGACGAAGTCAATTTGACAATTTCTGGAAGGATTGGCCTAAAAAAATCTCTGGACAGTATGTTTCTGGCTTGACTTAAAAAGTTGTGCCAGAACATTTAAATTGACCTAGCGACAGAACTTGCCTTGCTTTTAAGGTTCCTTAATGTTAATTTTCATGTTGATACATGTTTACTTGGACTCTACCGTAAGTCACCAAAATTATGTTGTATATTCAAATTACCCTTAATGCAAGGGCCTGTGCTGGACACTCTTTGAAACATGTTTTCCTTTTTGCTAAGAAGCCCGTAGGTTGTACGCTAGTCATACATAGCTTGAACTATGATGGCCACTGGTTTCCATATGAAGAAATTTGAAAAATCCCAGTGCAAATTTTTCAGAATGAAGCAGAAATAAAAGCCCAACATAGAGAATCTATATTTTGGTGAGGGTAGAGGAACCCCACTTTTATGAAGTCATGAGAGATTGGTACTTTCCTATCTGGGCCATAATGGGCTGGTTTCCACATTTGTTTTGTTTGAACTGCCAGACATAAATAGGGTGCATATCGTTTATTATGTTGCATAGTGCATATTGTATATTATGCCACACTAGGAATCATGGATACTTCATGTGGGTTTACGTATCCGTATTCGATGTGGGTACGCGTCCTTGTATCGGATATGGGTCAGAGATACTCCGTATGAGTCGAAAAATTAATAAAAGAATGTCCATGCAAATCTTCAATTGCCCTCATAGTTGTAGCAGAGCTCCAGCAGAGTGACATATCCTCACCAGCAGTGGCAATAACAGTGACTATTGTTGTGGATTCAGATATTAGAAATTTAGGGAGAGGATTGAGAATCAGAGGAAAAGTTAGAGAGAGAGAGAGAGAGAGAGCCCACTTGATGAAGAAGTTGGCAGAGACCATGAACTTTTTCTTATCGACTGAGGCGATTGAATGAGTGCTCTCTAGTTGGCCATTTATTGTGCCATGTGTTGAAGTCTGAATGTGTAAATGTTAAATCTCTTAGACTTAAACCTGTTTCACTATCTTATGTATTTTTCCAAGAAAAAATTATGTTAATAGAAAATTAACCAAGAGTTGTAATTTTTATTAATATATAGTTATAAAATATATGTAATTATAAGAATTTTTGAAGACTGGAATGAGAGTGTAGAAGGACTATGGGAGTGTATTCATTTTTTGGCATCGTTTTGGGCTTTGATTACAAAGGCTTTTAAAGGAACTCCGCTTTGTGCTATAATAATGGGATGGAGAGTATCGTGTGATTTATAGGCTTCTTAAAGTTTGTTGCTTTTCAATTTGTATTCCCTTGATTATGATTGGATTCTTATCCAATCTTTCTTGATGTACTACCTTTTTCTATTTTAATACAAGAGGTTCTGTTGTCTATCAAAATATTTGTAATTATAGACGTATCCCAGATGTGCCTATACCCTATTTAAGATCTTCTTGTACCGTGCTTTATCCGTATCGTGCAAATTTTTATGGATACTTCCGTGTGCTGACGCCAAGTCCTTTCCTAGAGAGTATCTACATGGAAGAAATGCCCTCTCCTGGAAAGAAAATTTTGCATTTGAAACTCAAGGACTTGCATGTAGATGTTGGATGTGGAAATATGTGAGTTTCAGTATTCAAGATTATTATCTTTTACAATTTTAAGTATTGTTTTTACCCTTGCAGGATTTAAGTGGTGGAACTGACGAGCAAAACGAGGAGATTGTTAAAGAGCTTTCTTCAAGTATATTGTCTATTGCCAAACGACATGAAGGCTATCAAACTCTCTGGAATATATGCAGTGACCTCAATGATTTTGAGCTCCTCAGAAATCTCATGGTATAAATATAGTTATGTAGATTCTTCCTTTATTTTTTAACGCTGAGGATCACAGAAAATATTGAATAATGTAATGTTCTCTTGTTCTTTACCATTTAGTTTTGTGATGTTACATTTTTAACTTACTTTCTCGGTGTTATTTTTTTCCTTAATCTAAATAATTGTTGTGCAGCATGAGAGCATGGGACCTAAAGGAGGGTTTAGTTACTTCGTCTTTCAAAAATTGTGTGATAACAAACAATTTTCAAAGCTTATGAGACTTGGGGAAGAGTTTCAGGAAGAGCTAGCTACTTTTTTAAAGCAGCATCAAGATCTTCTGTGGCTTCATGAAGTTTTCCTTCATCAGTTTTCCTCAGCTTCCGAAACTCTTCATAAATTGGCTATTTCTCAAGCAAATAGCTCAATTTCAGCAACTGAGGAAGGGTTTGAGTCTGATGAATCTTATTTAAAATCAACATTGGCAGACAGAAAGCGTCTTCTGAATCTCTCAAAGATTGCTGCGGTTGCAGGTGTTTTTTCCTATTCTTCAGCTATTACGATATATCACTGTGGCAGCTTTTCCCTTGTTCAAGTTATCATGTTGTTACTTTTTCTGTTTGCCTTTGTGTAGTTTTCTGTAAATGATAAAGTTACACACATTGTGCAAAGTATATGTGATTTCACTTCTTACAAACTGCAGAATTGAGCTAGAAAGTGACATTATATAGATAAAAAAGGCAAAAAGGGCATTAGATGCATGTTCATTATGTGGAATTTGCTGCATGCAACAGTTCTGAGTGGAGTTGAACTAAATCTCGTATATTCAGAATCCTTTACAGTTCCAAATGTTGCTTTTGTGATGATTTCTTGAAAACTTTATGATAAATAGTGATCATTTTGTTGAACTAGGAAAAAATTAGCAGCATTGATGCAATTAAAGATTTTTGTGTTGGTAATTTATGGCGTTGATTAGTGAAGTACAAGTTTTTGACATTGCATTCACAAAAAAGCCCAAAATCTGCGTTCCTGATGGATAATAGACACATGGCAAAAATGTGTAGGGCCACTTTTTCTAAGTTTTTACTTTTGCTTTCACTCTTCCCGGAAGTGAAGATGTTTTATTTTGCATCTCTTTTAATTTTTGTCTCTTGTGATCCATGTGCATCGCATGACTAAGGCACCAGTTACGTTATAACTTTACTATTGTCCAAAGATTTGATATTTGACAATAATCTCAATTTGGAATTGCATTTCTGCTCTTCCTATTGCAAGTGTACAGGATTTGTGATTCTTCTGTGACAAATCTTTTATACCTATATGATAGAACCTCAAGGTTGTGATTTTGGACTAGTTTTGTTTTCAAGGAACTTGATTATCTTCTTTATGAAACGGTTTATAATAGGGGAAAGAAACCAAAACATTATGCTGCAAATTTTGTCATAAATGTTTAGACAAGTTAACTAACAAGTCTTTTGGCATTACCTTCCAAGTGTAAACTACATGGCTTAACTAATTCTCTCCTGCACAATTGAGGGGTGTTTGGAATGAGAATACCCTTTTCCTATCGCCTTTTTATTATACGTGTTTCTAGATAGATATTTTTAATTTTGAGAGGAGAAAATAGAAAAGGACAAAGTAAAGGTGGAAATGTTCACCAAAGAGGTTAAAGAATATAGGGCATGTTTGGGTCGAGGGAGAAAAACAATTCCTTTGTTTGAATAAGAGGTGGGATTGGTTTAGTTATCCTGATGGGTCCATAATTCCTTTGTTTGTATAATCATATTGAAGTTGGATAAGTATTTCTCGGTCTGTTGTGACTATTGTCTACAAACCCAAGTTGGATGTGGACTTATTATCCCCAAATCAACTTGGAATTAATTGGACAAGGGACATTTTTATCAATAGCATAAAACCAAAAGGTTTTTTTGTTGTGTTTGATCTAATATATAACCATGGGTCCTACATGTGCCTACGCTTGCTAACCAAACAAGGAGTGGGATGGTGAACACCATGAATCCTATGTAGCAGTTTAACTGGTTGGAATTAGAAATAGTAGACAAATGCAATCCAATACGAATCCATGCCACCATCCAAAGTCGACCATAGAACTTTGTTGATTGACAACCTTGGCACTTGTGAGCGAGAGCAATTAGAGTTTGCTTTCTTAGAAAATTAGGAAAAAGGTCTTACTTGGTGTACAAGACTTTTGTGTATAATAGGTAGCCTTATTACTTGGTCCAATGGTACTCCTTGCCTTATAATAGGTAGTCGGTCCAATGGTACTCTTTGCCTTGTGAAGGCTTTGCCTTCTTGTGGTCAAGGGTTTAAGTCCCCCTTCTCCCCCCCAAAAAAAAAAAAAAAAATCTCATTTTAGAGAGGATAATTCCTGGACTCGAACTCATAACATATCGTTTGACTTGAAATTGTTTTTTAAAAGAATAAATTCGGATTGATCTAAAGAAAGTAGAGTTTGCTTTTGAGATGGTGAAAATATAATGGGCAAGAACTTGTTTTGGAATTTCTATATCAAATGTCAAATTCTACTAGCATCATGTACTTTGGTTTATGAATTCTTTAAGTTAATGGTCTTTTTTTTTGTTAACCTCTACTAGTACGTGTATACCTATGAAATAAGAGAACTTAAGATAAATAAAACGAAAGCTAAATATAGGGATTATAATTTTGGGAAGAGATGGAACCTACATGGTAAGATAGTATAGCTTGAAAAATTGAGATACATGTGGGCTCAATTTCAAGTAGATTGATCAAGTGGAGTAGTATATAAAAATAGTAGCATCCCGTTTAGTCTCCATTAATTGGGATATAGGAGGTAAAGATTGGGTCTATACCTAACATTTGCAAAAATTTGCACATATTTTAAGTGGGAAAGTATTTTGGGTATATGATGTGATTAATGTATACGTCTTACGGTGATGGGAAGTTTTATGAAACAAATGTTTAGGCAAAGAAGCAACATGTTCAAAATTAATGATTGATATGCGGAAATTAAGATGAATGTTTCGCAACAAGAAATATAGAATTAGGAATGCATGTTTGTCAAATGGTAGAGTTATACTAATAGGATTTAAATTCAAAGAAAATTAGTTACAACTCGGAGGAGTGATATGATAGCCTTTGATGGAAATGCTTAGGGTATAGAAAAATTATTGTTGACAGAGATAGTAAAGGAGGATATGATAACTTATGATACAAGAAATATAGTCATTTAAGGAGCATAATGGTGATATATAATTCATTTTGCGGAGTGGAAAGGTTGTTGAGATAGTTCATGTGGGAGGGAAATGAGGAAGAGAAAAAAGATCATTTGGAAGTGGCCTTGCTTTAGGCGGTTATTGCTAGGAGCATTCCTTAGTTGAGAAAGTAGCTATGGAGATTTCCGATTGAACGCTAATGTTTGTGGCATAGTGTCACCAAAAGTTTGAGATTTAGTATAAGGGATAAGATTCTCATGAGGCTGATTGGGGAATGCTAGGATCCATGAAAAGCTATATCTTGGAGTGTTGTCTCATTCCACTAGCATTGGTTTGTTGTTGGAAATGGCAAAACCAATTCAATTCTTGTAAGATAAGTAGGGGAGAGAGTTCTTTTTCAAATCTATTTCGTCACTCAGTATAACTTTGTCCCAATCTCATAATTTCACAATTACGTCTATGGCTTGCTTATCTTCGTTTCCTATCCACTGGTGTTTTGATTTCTTTTAAAATCTTATTGATAGGGACATGGTTGCGTTTTCATCTCTTGCTTCTATAGTGAATAGGGTTACCTCAAGACAACGGTTACTAATGTCTAGACTCTAGGGTGTGGTCTACTTTTGTAAATCCTTTTTTGATGCTTTCATTGATGAGTCTAGTCTTACATTTTTTCATTTTTTGCCCTTTCAAAAATGATTTGAACTACAAAAGTGCCTCCTAAGTCCTGACGCTCAAATAGTCTCTTGGACTGTTGCTCCTTAGAAACCAAATACTAATATTTTGTAGAGAAGAAGAGCTCGTTGGTCATTTTTGTAACAGTTGTGTATTGTGTGTAGGTGGAGTTAGAATACTGTGGATCATCTTTATTTACATGGTTCGTAGCCCTATCGCTAAGGAGGAGGTTATTTTCCCCAAGGAGGAGGTTATTTTCCCCAATGGATGTGTTGGGACATTTCTGATGTGAATATATGTTTCTAATTGAATTTTTGCATTTTGGGACGTGTAGGAAATAGATGGCTTTGGATATGTGTATTTTTGGGTGATTTGATTAAAAATAAATTCAAATATCTTTGAAGATAAGTTCGAGAAAGATTTTGTGTATATATGCGTGCACCTGGGTGTAATATTCATTCGCCCTATATGCCTTGAATCTTTTGAACCCCTTGACATGTTTTTGCATCCTATCCTGACATGGGCTTTTTGTTTTGCATGAGCTGCATTCTCTTGTTTTTTTTTTGAGCTCATATACCTTTAAAATCAACCTCTTGAACAAAATCTGTAATCCTTATGGTATACTTTCCTTTATTTGGTAAAGAGTAGGTTCATTAAAATAAAAGGAATGTACAGAGCATAGCCGATGGGATCATATAGAAATTGGATAGATATTTTAGATTAATCATGAGAGTAATTTAGTATTTATTTTTTAAATATTTTCTTTTAACTTTTAAGGATTTAGTTGTTATTTTGATTATTTATTTATTTTAGGGTTTGTGATCTCCTTATATATATAGGATTTGTGAACTCCTTATATATATAGGGGATACATATTTGTTGGGAGACTAGACTTTGATTATTATTAATTATTGATATTAAATCCTTCTTCCTCAAATTCTCTCTGTTCTTATCCCCTTCTTTTTTTCTTCTTATCCCTAATTCTTTCTTAATACTATCTACATCAATAGCTCATCTGAAAGGGCAGGAAAACTAGAACTAGATACATCAAAAGGGAAAAAAACATAAACATGAACAGAAAATTTACATGAAAACAAAAATAATATAACTTCCTCTCCCAGGCCTCGTTTGTTGATGTGAACTCTGGAGAGGAAGTGTCATTACATCCATTTGTACCCAAAACATAAAATTCTTAACATGTATCACATTATTTCTTACAGTGGATGACCCTTTCGCCTGAGATCACAAGTACTTAATAAAAATTACTTTGTTATCTCAATAACAATTGTAGTTGAATGCTCAGTGCTTTTAATTGAGCTCTGATAGGGCGTGATTTGAAACAGTAAGAAATTGATATGAATTGTCTAGTTTGCAGTGTCAAATAACTTTTAGATGTATCACTTAGTTAGCTCTATAAATTCACACATTTTGCTGCATGAGATGGTACTACTGATGGGATTAGCCCAAACCATAGATGGACATTTCAGGGATCAGGATGAAAAGCATGAATTTTTTAGTGGAAATAATTTAGGTTTCCTTGTTCACCTGAGAGTTGGTATGCAATTCGTTGGCTCCAAAAAATTGGTATGTTGCATTCAATCAAATCAACTTCCAAGGTATTGAACTTACCTGCGAACCTGCTATTATGTTTGTATTCCTCTTTGGGAAGATCATCTAATCAGAACCTAGTATCTTAACTCTGTTTATGGATGGTTTGTTGCATTCTGGAATTTGTTTGCTTTTTCCTTGTATGTGACAGATGGAAGATTATTCTGTTAACGCAACCATCATGGTGATGCTGGTAGCTGGGAATATCGTATAGAAAGTACATTATGAGCCAGGGTTTTTGCTGTGATGCCCACCAGAAGCATCGAGGATGAGGATGCTGCTGTATGAAAGACAGAATCACTGTTGTGTGAAACTGAAAGAATTGATGTGCTTCTGGGTTTAAGGAGATTTATTTTTGCACGATGTTTTTGAATATTATGCTGCTCTATTGACAGTTTATCCCTGTTTCAGTAGCCGGTTACGATGTTTTTTTCTCTGCTGTTTCCCTCTTGTTAACTGAAATCATATGCTGCTGGTTTTACTTTTTAATGCCTGTTAATATTCTTTGTTTTGTAATTCTGTTTGTGCTCTTTTTTTCCCATTTATTTTTGTTCCAGTGACACCAACTGATAACTTTATATTTGGCAGGTAAGGATGCTAATTATGGCATAAAGGTGAAGCGGATTGAGGCTGATCTGAAGATCCTGAAATTACAGGTGTGTTTATGAACAACAGCTTAGATTTGAGTCAGATTTTTTGATATCGTTGCTGTGTTATGTTTTTCAGTTGATTTTGCTTCTTTCTTATGTGTAATATTACAATGCTTTTATTGGAATACTAAAATGTGATAAAACTTGCTTGCTATGTCATAATGAAGGGCCATCAGCATGAAATGATTCAATTAATGAATCATGGTATCAACTATTTGGCCATTTTGGAGAGTTATCTTCAAAAAAATTGCATCTACTCAAATGGTTTCTTTTGCAGGTCTTTTCCTAGATGCTATGTCCATATAAAATTCTTAGGGTATTTCATCTAGTCTGATTTTTTCTAGGCTTTGGGCACTATGTCAGTTGTGCATAGTTCATTGAGATTGATTTATTTGTGGCCATCACATAAAAGATTGATTGGAAGGTGAGTTGTTTGCTCAATGGGTATGTTTATAATTTAGAAAGAAAAAAGAAAAACACAGGACAAGTCAATTAGAGCTTGTGATGGGAATTAGATTGTCTTTTGTTATAGTAGGCGTAGATGTAGGGATTAAGAGTTATTTATCATTTTACTTTTGGGACTTATTTGTGATTTTGATTATTTACTTGCTTTCGGGTTTGTACTCCCTATATGGCTATATATATTTATAGGGTATGTGGTATGCCTATTTGTTTAGGAAACTTTAATTATTATTGAATATTGATATTGCTTGCAACCGAAGTTTCCTTCTCTTTCTTCTGATTTCTCATCCCCTTCTTCAATGCTCTTCTCCTTTTACTTGCACCTTATATTGCAGGAAGAAATTTTGGTACTATTTCCCGATAATGAAGAAAAGCAACATGTTAGGCAACGGCTTCTCCTGCCAGTAGATCTTATTGAATTGTGCCTTACAAGTCAAAATCGAGAGCTCTCCTTGAGAGCTTTTGATGTTTTTGCATACACCAGCTCATCCTTTTTGAAATGTAACACGAGCGTGTTGGAGGAGTGCTGGAGGAATGCTGCCAATCAGGATGACTGGGAAAGACTCTATCAAACATCTATTGATGAAGGGTGGAGTGATGAAGAGACCTTACAGACTATTAGAGAAACCATACTTTTCCAGGCTTCTAGTAGGTGTTATGGACCCGAAGCGGAAAATTATGAAGGAGGGTTTGATGAAGTCCTACCGCTAAGGCAAGAAAATCTAGAGCCTCCAACTTCAAAGGATATGGTTAGTTCAGTGGAAGCCATTCTGATGCAACACAAGGACTTTGCGGTTGCTGGAAAGTTGATGCTGACTGCAATTATGCTGGGAAGCTATCAGGTCGATGCAGGAATGGAAGAGAGTCCTACGCCTATGGGGTGATGGTAACGATTCACAGCAATGCTTTCTGTCAGACATCTCTTGTTACTTTTGTGCGATTAGTATGTCTGTTGGCTAGAAAAAGCTCTCGTGGCGAGCAAACATGGTTAATGGTAAACAATACCAGAGAACTGCCATAGGATTGTAATTTTACGTCGTTGCTATTGCGGGGTTTTTACCAGTTATTATGGTATCTTCTAAAGCTAATTGAGTAGTAGTGGTCAATGTAGTTTTCACTCTTTGCCTAAACAATATGGCAAGAGGGTTATTGTTGTACATCCTTTTGGAGTGAGCATGCTTTTTGTACATCTAAATAAGAATATATTGAGGGCGGCTTCTGACACGATAGTAAAATTTTGTCGTTATAGATTTGAGTTAGACATACTCTTTACATGTAAAAGTAAGTTTGCATATATCTTAGTTTTGTTAGTCAACTAGTCGTAACTCGTGCTGTAGTAAGGTTGCATGTATCTTAGTTTTGTTAGTCAACTAGTCATAGCCTGTGCTTGTAGGCACGATAAAATATAAAATTTGAGTATTCAAAAAATCGATTTTATTGTATTAATTTTTTTTAACATGTGTATACTATTATGTATGAATAATATTTGAAATAAAAATTATATTAATTATAAATTAATCAAATATTAAATAATTAAATATATAATAGAAATAAGTGATATAATATTTTTAAGACGGAAATATATAAATGATTAAACATGTGATAGAAATAAGTGATACGATTTGACGTTTGAGTATGACAGAGGAATGTTTGAGTATGACAAAGGAATGATAGATGAAGTAAGTGATTGGTGATAATTTTGAGGAAGAAAATATAACTGGAATAAAAATTAAAGTATAAGCTGTTTTATTTTATAGGTGGTAGGAATTTTGTGTATTTAATTTTTTTTTTTAAAATAAAGAATATATTAAAGGGTTCATTGGAGTGAGATCTCCTCCGACTCAATAATGCCATCCAATGAGCATTCGTTAGTTTATTATATATCCTGTACCTGTACAGTTACTCGTGTCTTATTGTGATTGATGAATACGGAGATTCCTATCATTACACTCTAATAAACAGAGTAAGAAAGGAGGATTGGAATTTTTGTAGGTGTTGAAGATAAAAATTAGTCAAATATATATCTATTAGTCGTAACTCATTTTTGAAGTCACAATATAACATAAAATTTGAGTATTTAAAAAATTAATTATATTATA
This sequence comes from Ilex paraguariensis, assembly GCA_963454935.2. Classification (NCBI taxonomy): domain Eukaryota; kingdom Viridiplantae; phylum Streptophyta; class Magnoliopsida; order Aquifoliales; family Aquifoliaceae; genus Ilex; species Ilex paraguariensis. The sequence goes on along the minus strand of CAUOFW020007724.1, from coordinate 1,027,234 downwards.
TTAAATAATAAATTTTTTTCTTTCATTTATTTAATTACATCATTTAAAATTTATTTTTATCCATTATTTTTTTAAAAATATTGATAAATTTTTTTCAATATGTGTATACTATCGTATATGAATAATGTCTAAAATAAAAATTATGTTAAATTATAAATTAATTAAATATTAAATTATTCAACATGTGATAGAAATATGTGATGTGATATTTTTTTGGGGGAAAAATGTGTAGGATAAAAATTCAAATTACTTGAACTTTTCGCGATTCAGATCGTTTTGGTCCGATAATTCTAATTGGACTTTCATTTATTTTACAATTCTAAGATTTTCATCTCTCTTATAATTCTCTCTATCTATCTTATACTCTCTTTCTCTCTCTTTTGTTTCCCTTATGTTGTTTTTGTTATTATTTATTCCATAAAACAGATGAAACTACATATTATGCAATTATTTATTCTATGAAACTAATTCAAAATTTTTATATATCTAAGACATATATTTTGTCACTTAAATAACACTAAATATAAATAAAAAATTGCACATTGACTATAAAAACTAAATAATATTCAACACGAAATGAACCTTATATTGTAAATTAATATATAATTTATAAAAAATTAACATTTAATTTTATCCAATTTATATTCAACTTTATCAAATTAATATCAAATTAATTTTTATTTTCCTTAAATTAATATTGAAATTCATTTAATCAGTTTTTTTGGAGTACTAAATTATATCAATTCTTTGGATACTAAATCAAATTTTATTTAATTTTATTAAATTTTTAAATTTATTTGGTACTAAATTTGGAGAAGGGCAATTATAAAAAAAAAAAAACTAGAACGAAATTATCAATTTCCGTTAGTAAAATTGAGGAAAGGATACAGAGGAGTCTCTGTGAAATGAATTTAAACATCAAGAGTTTTTATATTATTTATAAAATATCAAGAGATGTCCAATGTTATATTACCAAAAGTCAAAGGAATGTCCATATAATTAGGGATGTCAGTGGACCGAAGCGGAGGCGGGGAGTATAGTTTTCATCCCCGTACCCACTTAAAAAAACTCTGTCCATCCCCGGTCCACCCCGTTAACGGGTATAATTTTCATCCTCATTCCCGTCCACGGATAAATTTTTAATCTCTGTCCCCGTCTCCGTTTTTCCATACCCGCTTAAGCTCAAGCTCAAGCCCAAGTAGTATAATCCAAAATTATAAATAAATATAATATTTTAAATAATCCAACAACATTCTAAATAATCTAGTGAATAATCTAGATTACAAAATGTAAAAATTAAAACAATATAGTATTCTGTTTAAAGTGTCATTGGACTATAAAAAGAGAAACTGAACTATTAGAGAGAAATGAAGAAAAATAAAATAAAATTGAACTAAGAAAACGATAGCACTACACTTGAAGTTTCCTAGAAGAATTTTTATTATTACAATTCATATTACAGCCATAAAGTGTTAAAAGATGAAAACTTAAAATTTCGCTAATTTAATAATTCTCCCAATTTTTTAGTTCACTTTAACAGAGAAACTTATCAACCTCCATTCACAATATTTTCTATTCACAATGAAATGTAAAATTATCTTACTCTCTCTTATCTGTTTTTAGAGTATGGTCAATCCAAATTCCTAACAGTTTCAATCAGTGAACACAAATAGAAAAAAGAATGATTAGGGAAAAAAGTTAATAAGATTACCACATAGCAATGTCACTTGTTAGTTTGATTACCATATTTTTAGATTAGTAATTACAATAAATATATTTAGTTAAGGCTTGCGAGTATATATATATAACGGGTAGCGGGGGCGGGGGCGGGGGCGGGGCAGGGGTAAGGATAAGTCCATCTCCGTTTTTATTCCCGTACGCGTTTATACGAATATTTTTATATACGTCCACCGTCTAATATGTATAATTCATCTCCGGTTCAAACAGAACAGATCAGTACACTGCCATCCCTACATACAATTCCACGTGACAGCATCATTGCCATATGTTATGACCCCACCATAATCTAAGTTCTCAGAGTCGGATTCCCAACTTCTTTAAAGTTAGTCTTCATGGGATTTGAAGAAATCATTGCCACATGACTCACATAGACATCACGCCGCAACCTTTATCAAATCCCAACGGTTGTCGGCCACCAGATCCGCTGGTACTCAATATTCATCTCGGACCTAGTCAAGATCCGATGCTTGAATTAAAATATGACCTCCTCTTGTTTATCCTTACTAACATTTCATACAAAAAATAAAATCTTTTTATGATTTGGATTTTTCAATCACCATAATTTTTATCATATTTTTTAATTAAATATTAATTTATTATTATTTTATCTTAAAAACTTAAATGATTGTATTTCTAATAAAATTAGTTATTTGTTAGCAGGGTTTGTTGGTAATTAAAAAAAAAATGTGTGTGAGTGTGTTTTTGTGTATATTTATATGTGGAGAATTAGATATTTGGTGATTAAATTTATAATTCCCCCCCCACCACCCAAAAAAAATTGTGTCATTTGGAGTTGAATGGTGATAAATTCATTAGTTTTACAAATGAGTAGGATTTTATTTATTATTTAAAGATTATAAATTTAATTATGTTCTGTTAGTATTTTTTATTTTTTGCTTGAAGCATTTATTACATAGGGATAAGTTGGATTGAAAATATGGTGGTTAAGTTTATAATTATGTTATATTATTGAATTAAATGGTAGTAAATGTGATAAATTCATGAGTCATATAAATGAGCAAAATTTTATTTATCGTTTAAAGATCGTAAATTTCAATGGATTATATTAGTGTTTTTTTTCCAGAGCCATTTGTATATATGGTGTTGTTTTTGAGAATTTTTATATATTTTTATGACAATTCTATTAATATGGAAGATATGATCGACGATATATTTTGAACCATTTTAAAAGAAGAATTGATATGAATAATTTTAGATCATTCTTTTTAAATTTGAACAATTATTTAAGATTTTTCTGTTTGTTATACAGTAACACAATTNAAAAAAAAAAAAACTAGAACGAAATTATCAATTTCCGTTAGTAAAATTGAGGAAAGGATACAGAGGAGTCTCTGTGAAATGAATTTAAACATCAAGAGTTTTTATATTATTTATAAAATATCAAGAGATGTCCAATGTTATATTACCAAAAGTCAAAGGAATGTCCATATAATTAGGGATGTCAGTGGACCGAAGCGGAGGCGGGGAGTATAGTTTTCATCCCCGTACCCACTTAAAAAAACTCTGTCCATCCCCGGTCCACCCCGTTAACGGGTATAATTTTCATCCTCATTCCCGTCCACGGATAAATTTTTAATCTCTGTCCCCGTCTCCGTTTTTCCATACCCGCTTAAGCTCAAGCTCAAGCCCAAGTAGTATAATCCAAAATTATAAATAAATATAATATTTTAAATAATCCAACAACATTCTAAATAATCTAGTGAATAATCTAGATTACAAAATGTAAAAATTAAAACAATATAGTATTCTGTTTAAAGTGTCATTGGACTATAAAAAGAGAAACTGAACTATTAGAGAGAAATGAAGAAAAATAAAATAAAATTGAACTAAGAAAACGATAGCACTACACTTGAAGTTTCCTAGAAGAATTTTTATTATTACAATTCATATTACAGCCATAAAGTGTTAAAAGATGAAAACTTAAAATTTCGCTAATTTAATAATTCTCCCAATTTTTTAGTTCACTTTAACAGAGAAACTTATCAACCTCCATTCACAATATTTTCTATTCACAATGAAATGTAAAATTATCTTACTCTCTCTTATCTGTTTTTAGAGTATGGTCAATCCAAATTCCTAACAGTTTCAATCAGTGAACACAAATAGAAAAAAGAATGATTAGGGAAAAAAGTTAATAAGATTACCACATAGCAATGTCACTTGTTAGTTTGATTACCATATTTTTAGATTAGTAATTACAATAAATATATTTAGTTAAGGCTTGCGAGTATATATATATAACGGGTAGCGGGGGCGGGGGCGGGGGCGGGGCAGGGGTAAGGATAAGTCCATCTCCGTTTTTATTCCCGTACGCGTTTATACGAATATTTTTATATACGTCCACCGTCTAATATGTATAATTCATCTCCGGTTCAAACAGAACAGATCAGTACACTGCCATCCCTACATACAATTCCACGTGACAGCATCATTGCCATATGTTATGACCCCACCATAATCTAAGTTCTCAGAGTCGGATTCCCAACTTCTTTAAAGTTAGTCTTCATGGGATTTGAAGAAATCATTGCCACATGACTCACATAGACATCACGCCGCAACCTTTATCAAATCCCAACGGTTGTCGGCCACCAGATCCGCTGGTACTCAATATTCATCTCGGACCTAGTCAAGATCCGATGCTTGAATTAAAATATGACCTCCTCTTGTTTATCCTTACTAACATTTCATACAAAAAATAAAATCTTTTTATGATTTGGATTTTTCAATCACCATAATTTTTATCATATTTTTTAATTAAATATTAATTTATTATTATTTTATCTTAAAAACTTAAATGATTGTATTTCTAATAAAATTAGTTATTTGTTAGCAGGGTTTGTTGGTAATTAAAAAAAAAATGTGTGTGAGTGTGTTTTTGTGTATATTTATATGTGGAGAATTAGATATTTGGTGATTAAATTTATAATTCCCCCCCCACCACCCAAAAAAAATTGTGTCATTTGGAGTTGAATGGTGATAAATTCATTAGTTTTACAAATGAGTAGGATTTTATTTATTATTTAAAGATTATAAATTTAATTATGTTCTGTTAGTATTTTTTATTTTTTGCTTGAAGCATTTATTACATAGGGATAAGTTGGATTGAAAATATGGTGGTTAAGTTTATAATTATGTTATATTATTGAATTAAATGGTAGTAAATGTGATAAATTCATGAGTCATATAAATGAGCAAAATTTTATTTATCGTTTAAAGATCGTAAATTTCAATGGATTATATTAGTGTTTTTTTTCCAGAGCCATTTGTATATATGGTGTTGTTTTTGAGAATTTTTATATATTTTTATGACAATTCTATTAATATGGAAGATATGATCGACGATATATTTTGAACCATTTTAAAAGAAGAATTGATATGAATAATTTTAGATCATTCTTTTTAAATTTGAACAATTATTTAAGATTTTTCTGTTTGTTATACAGTAACACAATTAATCTATATAATAAAGTAGTTTACAATTCAAATCTCAAAAGATAAACAAAATGACTTTTGCTATTCGCGATTGAGATCGTTTTAAATTTTACTTTAAATTTAATCTAATGACTAATATTAACACCCTAAATTTAATAGAAAAAATAGACACATAAGAGTGTGTTTGAAGTGACTTTTTAAAAGTACTTTTAGAAATTATTTCTCATAAATTATTCATAAGAGTGTGTTTTGGTATATTTGTGTTTTTGTATATTCGTTTGTGTATAATACCGTTGTGTATATGTGTTTTTGTGAATTAATAGTTATCATAGAAACGCCTAACCTATTACAACTACTCTCCCGCCATACTTGCTTACAATATTTTATTTCTTAAATTTTTGTGCTATGATTCGATGTTTAATATTGTCTATTGAGCGTTGTAATACTTTAAAACGATGGAGTAAAAATAAACTTATTGAAATTTAGGAGCCTCATAAAACATCAATTCAAGCAGTTACAGATTTACTATTAGGTGAGTTTGTAACAGTTGTAGATTTTTGTTTGATTATTATATGCTATTTATTGTTTTGTTTCAATGTGTGCAATTATTACTTATTGTGTAGCACCTTAAGAAAGTAGAGGGAAGACCAACCCATTTAAATTTGGGAGGCTCATAAAGAAGAAAGCCAAGCAATTGTTGATTTACCTTCAAGCGAGCTTGTGCTAGGTGTATATTTTTCATTNCAATTCATATTACAGCCATAAAGTGTTAAAAGATGAAAACTTAAAATTTCGCTAATTTAATAATTCTCCCAATTTTTTAGTTCACTTTAACAGAGAAACTTATCAACCTCCATTCACAATATTTTCTATTCACAATGAAATGTAAAATTATCTTACTCTCTCTTATCTGTTTTTAGAGTATGGTCAATCCAAATTCCTAACAGTTTCAATCAGTGAACACAAATAGAAAAAAGAATGATTAGGGAAAAAAGTTAATAAGATTACCACATAGCAATGTCACTTGTTAGTTTGATTACCATATNAATGTTGAAGCTTGAAGACCTTACACCATGTTGCTCTAGGTATGAATGAACGATGACGATTTTTTTCTGTGGTAATCCACAGGTTCCAAGTGACACAACTGTACATCTACTTTTGAAGAGCATACATGTTGGTTTCTTGCATGTATACATGACTATTTCTTTTTGAATATTTTTGAGTAGATGTTCGAGCTTTCATTTTTTAATATTAATGATATTTTTTTTAATAATTGTGGTGGTAGTTGAGAAAGGTTTCACTGCTTGTGGAAAACTTGATTTAATTGTTGTATTCTAGATTAATTTTTAAATTTACAAGTTATGAAAAAAAGATACACAAATATACCAAAATACATATACTAATACACCTAAAACACAAACATACTAATACCCCAAAACACATACACACTAATACACCAAAACATATATACACTAAGACATTAATTATGTATTAAAATTTCATGGATGTTTGGTTATATACTTATCCTATTGTGCGATTCTCAAGATTTTGGTGATTGTTTTGATCTTATTTTAGAAGGGTGTTAATGAAATTTTGGGGAATCAACTTCGATCCATATTGAATTTGTTGTTTTCTTTTTTATGCTTTTATTGATAATGTACATAAACTCTGGACGTAGGAAAAGGAAGGGGTGAGGGGAAGTGAATGAAAAGTTTCCTAGTTAGTGCCTTATTGTCGCTTTTGAAGATTAGCTGAAAATTTTTATTTTGGATGAATTTTTATGGTAGTTTTGATTAGCAGTAGCAATAGTTGTTGAGAAATAGGGGACCCTGAATCATATGCTAGGCTTAAGTTCTCACAAGTTTGATGTTTGCAACATCTATTGAANTTGATTAGCAGTAGCAATAGTTGTTGAGAAATAGGGGACCCTGAATCATATGCTAGGCTTAAGTTCTCACAAGTTTGATGTTTGCAACATCTACTGAACCTTGTTTGGTCCTTGGATTGTGAATGTTGATTGTGAAATTGAGTGAAGTTGTGTTTAAGAACCAAATTGACTGGCATAGTATGAGGATTCATTCTTAGAGATATGGTAACTGAGTTCAATTGAAGTGTTCAGAGATGCATTGGCTTCGAGAATCTCAACAAGGTCATCTCTTTGGCTCTCTTTATGACCTTGGATGTCATTCAGAGTAGTGGTTGTTGAGAAAAGTGAATTGGGTGGCATAAAGATAAGTAAAACTAACTAAATAAAGGCATTTTCACTGCAGTTTTATTTTTGGTGCCACTTGGTGACATTTGACGAACAAAAAGTAAAGTGAAATATTTTCCTTTTCCTCTGTTTTCTCCGTTCCTTTACCACCACAATGGCCACCCCCACCACCATTGCCACCGCCACCGCCTCCACTATCACCGCCATCACCCCCACCACCTCCACCACCGCCACCATCATCAACACCACCACCACCTCCATCATCACCACGGTCATTGTCACCTATCACCTCTCACCCCTACTACAAATCGATGCTTAAATTTCTTTATCGCTTTTTTATGTTTGTGATTTGATTTTGAATATGAATACAAATATGTTTATTATTTATCATTTTTTATTACTCTGTACCTTTAGACACGTGCAATAACTAGTCCTACTATAAGATATCAACCTACTAAAATCCCTTTAACTCATCGCACATATATTGCCAAGTGTGGAGCTAAGTGCGAATAATTTTCATCCATAAATGGTTGAAGCCACTGTCTCGCCGCAAGAATGTCAGGTTTACAGATGTGGAATTCAGAAATTGTCTTGTTTGTGTTCCAGTTTTTATACCCACTTAATTAGGCTTATAAACTTACCCTTTTCTTCCATGTTTTTTGGTTGATCATCTATCTATATTGCTTGCTAATTTTCAATAACTTTTGAGGAATAATAAATATGATCTTAAGTAAAAAATTTGTACTACTAATAAATTCTTACAATTTTTTTTTTTGAGAAGCATTGCATTGTATGACATTACAACACTTAATCAATCCGTGTAATTATGAATAACTCAAATTATAATTAAAAATTAAAAATATCGAAGTGTTACTATTTTTTGAGCTTTTTTCAAAAAAGTAACACTTCTTCTAGTGTATATTCTTTGAGCAATGTTATTGGAATCTAATTTACTGACCTAATTCACTATGATCTTTAGATTGACTGTGGAGTCCATCAAACAATAGAACTTGGTATTAATTCAATAGTTCTATTAAAATCACGTCAATAAATTAAATTAAATTTTTAAATTCAAATAATATTACTCTTATCGGTGGGTTTAGACAACCCTTGTCTACTTTTTCAGTGCATGCGTACCCCAAAAAAAAGTAACCCTTCATACAAGTTAGTTTCGACGAAGCATGGAAATTTCACAGTTTCTTTTTCCATTGGAAAGTTTCGACGAACCTTCATACGCGCGTATATATATCCTCATAGCCGCTAACTCATTGCCTACCAAATCGTGCAACGGCTTCCGAACCAAAATTCATATGTCCGAATGATCAGAAGCAATGCTACACACATTTTACTGTCATATTTGTCTGAATGATCCGATCCTGAACCCCATTTTTCGTGCCAAAAGGTCTTAGAAATTTCAAAAAGTTTTGCCTTTGTCTTCACCTTCTTCACTCAACCTGTCATCTTCACCATTTCTATTGGCGACACCCATGCCGGAACTGCCCCCAATCCCTTCAATCAACACTGCCGCTGTTGGTCCGCATGACAAGACCGTCGAAGCGGAATCTTCAAAGTCCACACTTTTTGGACCTCAATCTCTGGGGGCACTTCTGTCGCCTCCACTTCTGCCATCACTGCCACCATCACTAGCACCTTCGGCGGAGCCGTCACTTTCTCCGGTGGACATGGACTCTACTTCAGCTGGAACCAAACTCACCCTTGCCGACATTTCTCAACCTCCGCCGTTGCAAGAATTGTCAATATCACCATCGACGACACCGGCTGGCCGTTCCTCACCTGAAATCGCTCACCTTGTCATCAACGTCAATTCCGTTGACGATAGTGAGGCAAAACTTCGAGTCCAAACCATCGTCAGAGACAAGGACGTGGACTCCTTGAGGGGACTTGCCGGCGGTGCTGAAAAAGTTGCTTCCATTTTCGGTTCTCACATAGAGACAGGACTTAGTACTTGGCCACCACAACCACAAGGCAGTAAAGCTGTCCATCCTCGGAGCTTATTCCACTTCTTGCTTAAGGCTTGCAATAACTACACAATATATCTCCTTTTAATCTCAGCTTTTATGTGCTTCATCACAAATATGATAGAGCAAGGACCTGAAATTGGATGGGTTGATGGGGCGTTCATCATGGCCAACATTTTCTGCCTTGTGACAATCCCTTCGGTTGTTAATCTCTGCCGAGCAAGAAAAGCTATAAGCAAGCTGTTGGAGAAAATTGAGTCAGAAATGCTCAATGTTGTGAGAGATGGAAAGTCCCAAAGAGTTGATATTTTTGATGTTTTGGAAGGTGAACTTGTTAAATTGTCCAAGGGCGATGTGGTACCTGGAGATGGGTTGCTTGTACGTGGCAATGGATTGGTGTTGGATGAGGTGTTGGACCGCCATGTCGATTGTAATCGACACCCATTTCTCTTCTCTGGTTCAAGGGTTGTTGATGGAGACGGCGACATGATCGTCACGTCAGTGGGTTCAACCAATATTGAATTGATGGACTTGTTGACCTCTGATGTGCCTGAAGAGACCTTGTTCCAAGCCCGGATTGAAGAACTCAACACTTATGCAGATTATATTGCCCTCGGCACCTCTATAGTCATTACTTTTGTGTCATTCCTCCGATTTTTCTACACAAAACACAGCAACGAGAATGGTGATGTGGATGATCAGTTGCCACAATGGAAGGCTGGCCAAGTGTCAGTCCATGCGATGATGAAGATTTTTGAGGGAATTTTTTTGAGAAAGCAAGGAATGATCCCAACTTTGACAAGTTCACTTACTGTTGCTGTGTTAGGGTTACAAAATCTTGTTCCCTTCACAATTTCAGCTTCTCTCTCCTACTGGAGCAGGAAGATGATGGCATCTTCTATGATTAACGCTAAAAAATTATCAGCCATTGGCACCATTGGCTTGGCCACTGTTTTGTGCATCGATGTATCTAAAGGGTTACTGGTGGATTTTGATAATAACCCATGTCTGGAAGTTGTAGAAACTCTTCAAAGAGATGGAGTGTCCATCAAATTCGTATCAAGGGATGATGTGGAGGACGTGAGAACTATGGTTCAACAGCTTGGAATAAATACTGTTTCAAATGAAGTGGTGGTTTACGGCGACACATTTGAGAAACTCATGGATGAAAGGGTAGAGAAGCTGGACCGTGTCGCCATGTTGTGTAGCCCACAGCCTAAGCACAATCACCTCATGGTGAAGGCCTTGAAAAAAAAAGGAGATGTGGTTGTATATTTTGGGGGGTTGACAACAGGTGATGTTTCAGCTTTGAAAGAAGCCGATGTGGGGGTTTCTATGGAAAATAAAAGCACCCAAATGGCCAGAGCGAGGTCCAGCATAGTTGTTCCTTCAGACAAGGGTCTGATTTCATTAGTTCAAATCCTGAAGTTTGGTCGAGTTGTTTATGGAAAGATTCAAAAGTTTATTCTACTTGTGCACACTGCAAGCATATCCGGGTTGTTGATAACTTTATTCACGACAATCTGTTTTGGAGAGTCTCCAATAACAGCAAGTCAATTGATGTGGGTAAATTTGATCATATGTATCCTTGGTGGCCTGATGATGAACATGGATCTTCCATTTCTGGAACCAATGACCCATGAAGATGAAACCCTAACCAAAAGGACTAAATCACTTATGACGAAAGTCATGTGGAGAAATTTCATCTGCCAAGTCGTGATCCAGACTGTTGGGTTCTTGATGGTCTCTCAGTTTATGGGAAGAGCCATACCTGGAATGAACCAAAATGAACAAAAAGCCATACTTTTCAATACTTTTACACTGTACCAGGTCTTCCAGATATTCATTGCCGTGAAATTGGCGAAAAAGGAAGTTTTCAAGGTTGTCCTACAGAATCAAAACTACTGGTTTTTAGTGGCTCTGGGTGTTTTTATAGGTTCGCAAGTGCTTGTGGTTGATTACGGGACAAGTCTAGCCAATTACATGAGCTTGGATGGGGGGAAATGGGTTCTTTGTTTCCTATTTGTGTTGCTGCTTTGGGGGCTTGATTGGGTTCTGCAATTCATTTCAGCTCTCATCGCTAAGAGCTCTATCTCTATGGGATCAATTGCATTGGCTACTATTTCCTCAATGAGGACGACCTTGGTCTTTGCTCCTTGCCTGGGTTTTATGTGCTCTATGTTCGTGATCATCTCCTTCTCACAGGAGAGTAAAATTGAGTGAAAGAGCAATAGAAGAAGATGTCAATCCGTGGATGTGGAGGTTTGAAGCCCTAATTTCTGTATGAAAACCAGTTTATCCTTTCCTTATGTAGTATCTATATATAAAATATGTATTGATGGACTTGTGGTGGTATACGAAAGGACGCTCACAGGTTTACTTTTAGTAACTTGTTCTTATGAATCAATGATGATGTTTTATGTTGTATTAATGTCTGGTTTTGAGGTCAGATATAGTTTTATGTATAAATGATGATATTTTAAGCTGTAATGTATGATTTTCATTATATTATTTATGTTTGTTATGATGGCTTGTGTCCCAGTTTGATTAGATGATCTCTTACAGACTCTTAAAGGGCAGCGGGTCTGCAATTTACGACCAAAGAGATCAAGAAATTGGGATTTTACTCTATTTGTTTTGGGTCCTCTTTTGGAAAAATTATTATTGGTTGGGCACCATTAACATTATAATAGTGATAGAGCAAACACATTCTCTTTTTTTTTTCTTAGGAGAACATTTTATAATCTCCAACAGTTTGATATAATGAAATCTTACCATTGTACTTCGCTTGTGGGTGTAGACTAGTGTTTTCAACTGAGTCAAATAAATTTATGTGTTCTATTTTTATATTTCATTCCATTATTATTTTATTTAAGGCTTTTGTTGATAGCAATATTGCTTCTCCTCTAAGCCACAACAAATATCCATATATAGCTTAGAAATTAGAATATGTCCTACACATCTTACTACTCGAATTTATTATTTACTCCACAGTCATTAATAAATACAAATTATTTATATTTAACTGTGATATTTATAATCGATCCATTACCTTAATCACTCCTTCCTCCGTCACCTTGCTTGGGAAGTCATGCAATTGCAATTGAAATGATTTTGGACCATTAATAGCGTGTTTATGAAATCTCGAGTTAGTGCTCGGGTTGATGCCATCATTTGATTGAGAAAGAGATAAAGGTAAAGGTCGTTTTAGGCGAAGGCCCTGCTCCCCGCAAAATTCAATGATAAAGCAACGACTTTGTCTTGTTCTTCCACCATAGAATGAAGTTGAAAAAAAGAGAAATTTAGGTTCTCTTTTTTGGTTTCCGGAAAATTTGACTTTGATCAGATTTGTTTTTATCTGTAAATGATAAGATTTTATGTCGTATTAATGTATGATTTTCATATTAGACTTGATTTTAGGCATAAATGATGATATTTTATGTTGTAATGTATGATTTTTCATTTGATTATTTATATTGCTTCTCCTCTAAGCTACATGGGTAATATTCATAATCAAATTTGTTTTTCTTTTTGGTTGGGTAAGTAAACCAATTGTATAGATTCTCTATAAGTAATTTTTTTCTACCAAATATTCCACGACAAATCACAAAAAAGACATCAAAAAGCAAGGAAGCATATAGAGATCGACTAGTGCTGAAACTAGCACAATCCTCTACAGCCCTTCCACACAAAAACAATGTTATATGATTAGCGGAGAATCTACATCATGTACCCAAAAAAAAGTTGGAGGTCTCCGTGAGGAAGTTTTAAACTACTTAGAATAAAAGTCACAACCAAGAGTAAATATTGAAGAGCAATATTATTAGACTTAAAAATTTAACTTGATGATGATGAAATTGTTATATTTTTTATTAATTTAATTGTGTGTGTCAGTAAATAGTAGTGATTCATTAAATTAAATTTTTAAGTCAATTTTTTTTAATTTATTTAGTATTTTTTAATATAGAATGTATCCATAGATTTGAATATTTCCCACCACCACCACCACCACCACCACCACCCAGCACCTGAGACCAAATCATTGTACTTGTATATTTTATTACAAGTAAAAAACACTGATATCTTATGAGGTTTTGACAATATTACATAGATACTTCATGACATTTTATAAATAATATGGAGACTCTCTAAAATTTGAAATTCATTACTTGGAGACCCCATTCATCTCCCTTCCGTTAATGTTCCTAACAGAAAGTGATAATTTCAGCCAAAAAAATTAATAAAATCAAACAAATTTTGATTTAGTATCTAAAAAATTGATATAATTTAGTACCCCCAAAAAACTGATTAAATGAATTTCAATATTAATTTGATAACAATAAAAATTAATTTGATATTAATTCAACAAAGTTGAATATAAATTGGACAAAATTAAATGTTAATTTGATAAAATTATATATTAATTTATAATTTAAGATTTATTTAATGTTGAATATTATTTGGTGTTGATTAAACCAACACGAAATTGACCTTAAATTATAACTTTTGTGCTATATAAACTTAAAAATTTATATTTTAACCCATAAAATTTTAAGTACATATTTTTTGTAGTATAGTATCTTCCCTCTTACTATATGATTTGATAAACTTTATTTTGGTCAAGATTTGACAACACATACTTAAATTAAACTAATTGTTCACCCCCACTTTTTTTTAGAAGACTCGCTCAACTCCACTTAGTAAACTAAAAAACCTTTCTAGTTCACGTGAAAATATGTGAAAGAATATTAAAAAGTTGACAAAAAATTTTTAAAAATTTAATACCAAAAAAATTGATAATATTATCAAAAATATAATCTAAAGTCAATTTCGTGTTGATTTGATAATATTCAATACGAAATGAATTAGATTACAAAATAATATTTAATTTTATTAAATTGGCATATAATTTGGTCAAATTAATATTCAACATTGTGGAGTTCATTTTAAATTAATTTTTATTGCTATCAAATTAATATTGAAATTCAATTAATCAATTTTTTGAGTACTAAATCAAATTTTGTTTAATTTTACTAAATTTTTAATTTTTTTGGATACTAAATTTGGAGAAGGGCAATTATGAAAAAAATAAAATTTTTGAGATGAAATTATCACTTTACGTTAGCAATATTGATGAAATGAGTCTTTGTACAATGAGTTTCAAATCTCAATGGATCTTCGTATAATTTTTAAAATGTCAAGGATGTCCATATAGTAATTTCAAAATTAGGGGGTGTCCCCGTTTTTTACTCTTTTACAGTTTTATTATTGATTGATATTCTTGAGTACCTAAGTTCATCTCTTGAATTTTTCACCGACTCCCAGGTTTAGTACATATTCTAATCATCCCCTTTCTTTACTAAATCCATATTAGTTTATTTCCCCCCACGTTTTCTGTGATTATTATATTACTTCACAAAGCATTAGTGTCGTTGTTGGGTGTATAATTAGCCAATCTTTTGTCACCAGATTTGACAATCAACTTGTAATCTCTTTATCACAAACATCTTTTGTGAATTTTCTGATATTTTTACTTGGACTGGACTACTGTAATGAAGAAATAATTAGTTAAACTATATATATATTTTATTTAAACTTATTTTTTGAATGACATATTGCTTTCCAATGGTATTATTATTAGCTACTATTTATATTTTATCTATATAATAAAGTATAATACAATTCAAATTTCAAAACATAAACAAAATAATTTTTATTTTTCACAGTTGAGATTAGGCCTGTCAAAGTCCGACACGACACGATTAACCGACACGAATTAAATGAGTTTAGGTGAGATCTTAACGGGTTTGAATGGTAAACGAGTTGACTCGTCACATACGTTTAATAAATAAGTCGTGTTCGGGTGAGACATGTTAATCCGTTTAAATAAATTTAATATAATAATAAATTAATAATAATAATAATTATATATATAAAATAATGGGACTCGACATGTTGATATATATATATATATAAAATCCGAAGCCATGACCTGGTGTGTTGATCTGATACTCCGGTGGTGTTTGGTTCACCATGGGAGGATTGGACTGGAATCCGAACTCAATCCAATCCGATACAAAGTGGTCCAGATTGGAGGATTATAAAGATGAGATTCAAATCCTATCCCATCTTTGGATAGGATTCATTTGTTATGTGGGCTCCATTAACATGTGAAGATAAAATATGCTAAAATGACCATTTCACCCTTACGTAAACAATGTGATCTAATCCTATACTATGTTTGGAATGAAATGAAAAAAGAAAGTCCAATCCATTAATATTGTTTTTTTTACAATAAAAAATATGAATCAATAAATTACGCATTTTTACAAAATATATCAATAAATATTTTGTTTAGTTATTTAATTAAATTTGTACAATACACTTTTAATCACAAAAATCATATGCATCATGAAAAAAAAAAATTCCAACACAAAAACAATACACATATCGATACCTCTCAAGTCTAAGTCGTTATTTGTTTATTTATAGACAAGCCGAAGTTGTGTGTTTAAAAACAAAAATTAATTAATTTTTTTTTCAATAAATAGCAAAATTAATCTGAATCATATTAAATTTTTTCAATGATCCAAATGCAATTTATTTTCCATGAATTTTAGGACATTTTAATATTATTGCCTGAATTAATACGACAAATCAAGTCAATTTAAAATAGGAAAAATTTCAATGACACCCCCTCTAGTTTACCATATCTTTAAGGACACTCCCTCTAGTTTTTGAATCTTCAATGACACCCCTTCTAGTTTAATTTAAAAGTCACTAACACCCCCTACTATTAAACTATTATTTCTAACAAAATAAATTCATTTAAAATACTAAAAATGCCCCTATATAACCTCAAGTAATTTTTTTACATAAAATTTTATTAAAATTCGAAAATGTGATAAAACTTGCTTGCTATGTCATAATGAAGGTCCATCAGCATGAAATGATTCAATTAATGAATCATGGTATCAACTATTTGGCCATTTTGGAGAGTTATCTTCAAAAAAATTGCATCTACTCAAATGGTTTCTTTTGCAGACCTTTTCCTAGATGCTATGTCCATATAAAATTCTTAGTCTATTTCATCTAGTCTGATTTTTTCTAGGCTTTGGGCACTATGTCAGTTGTGCATAGTTCATTGAGATCGATTTATTTGTGGCCATCACATAAAAGATTGATCGGAAGGTGAGTCGTTTGCTCAATGGGTATGTTTACAATTTAAAAAGAAAAAAGAAAAACAAAGGACAAGTCAATTAGAGCTTGTGATGGGAATTAGATTGTCTTTCGTTATAGTAGGCGTAGATATAGAGATTAAGAGTTGTTTGTTATTTTACTTTTGAGACTTATTTGTGATTTTGATTATTTATTTGCTTTAGGGTTTGTATTCCCTATATGACTATATATATATATAAGGAATGTGGTATGCCTATTTGTTTAGAAGACTTTGATTATTATTAAATATTGATATTGCTTGCAACACAAGTTTCCTTCTCTTTCTTTGATTTCTCATCCCTTCTTCGATGCCCTTCTCCTTTTACTTGCACCTTATATTGCAGGAAATTTTTGAACTGTATCCTAATAATGAAGAAAAGCAACATGTTAGGCAACGGCTTCTCCTGCCAGTAGATCTTATTGAATTGTGCCTTACAAGTAAAAATCGAGAGCTCTCCTTGAGAGCTTTTGATGTTTTGCATACACCAGCTCATCCTTTTTGAAATGTAACACGTGCGTGTTGGAGGAGTGCTGGAGGAATGGTGCCAATCAGGATGACTGGGAAAGACTCTATCAAACATCTATTGATGAAGGGTGGAGTGATGAAGAGACCTTACAGACTCTTAGAGAAACCATACTTTTCCAGGCTTCTAGTAGGTGTAATGGACCCGAAGCGGAAAATTATGAAGGAGGGTTTGATGAAGTGCTACCGCTAAGGCAAGAAAATCTAGAGCCTCCAACTTCAAAGGATATGGTTAGTTCAGTGGAAGCCATTCTGATGCAACACAAGGACTTTGCGGTTGCTGGAAAGTTGATGCTGACTGCAATCATGCTAGGAAGCTATCAGGTAGATGCAGGAATGGAAGAGAGTCCTACGCCTATGGGGTGATGGTAACGATTCACAGCAATGCTTTCTGTCAGACATCTCATGTTACTTTTGTGCGATTAGTATGTCTTTGGGCTAGAAAAAGCTCTTGTGGCGAGCAATCATGATTATTGGAAAACAATACCAGGGAACTGCCATCATAGGATTGTAATTTTACGTCGTTGCTATTGCGGGGTTTTTACCAGTTATTATGGTATCTTCTAAAGCTAATTGAGTAGTAGTGGTCAATGTAGTTTTCACTCTTTGCCTAAACAATATGGCAAGAGGGTTAGTTTTGTACATCCTTTTGCAGTGAGCATGTTTTTTGTACATCTAAACAAGAATATATTGAGAGTGGGTTCTAACACAACAGTAAAACTTTGTTGTTATAGAATCGAGTTAGACATACTCTTTAAGGTTGCATGTATCTTAGTTTTGTTAAATGTCAGCGGTAGGAATTTTGTGTATTTGACTTTTTTTTTTGTTAAAAAAAAATCAAGAATATATTAAAGGGTTCAACGATAGATGATCTTCATTGGAGTAGATCTCCTACAATACTCGATAATGCTAGCATCCAATGAGAACTCGTTAGTTTATTATATATCCTCTACTTTTGCACTAACTCGCACTTTGTTGTGACTGATGAATAGCTCTTTTACTTTGTGGAAACTCCACTCAGCGGAATTGATAACATAAAATTCGACTGTTTAAAAAATTGATTTCACTGTTAAATAACAAATTTTTTTCTTCCATTTCTTTGATTATATTATTTAAAATTTATTTTTACTCATTATTTTTTAAAAAATATTGACAATTGTTTTTCACAAAATGTGTATATTATCGTGTATGGATGATGTTTAAACTAAAAATTATGTTAAACTACAAATTAATCAAATATTAAATGACTAGTTATTTCCCATGCCTGAAGACACGGAGAAATAAAAAAATAGACAACAATAAATATATTTGTATTCACACAAAAAATCAAATCACAGACATAGTGGAAAGAGAAAGGAATTTAAACACCAATCGTAAGGGGGTGAGCGGTGGTAATGGTGGTGGGTGACAATTGTGGTGGTGGAAGATGGTGTTGGTTGTGGGGGGTGGCGATGATCGTGATAATAGTGGCAGTCGTGGGTGACAATGGTGCTGGTGGTGGTAGGTTTTGAGTGACGATGGTGATTAGTGGCAGTCATGGGTGACGGCGGTGGTGGTGGTGGGCGACGATGATGGTGGTCGGCGACTACGGGTGCTTTTAGGCGACAATGTGATGGGTGGTGGTGAATGATGCAGTGGTGGCAGTGGTTATAGGTGTGGTGGGGGTGGGTAACAATGAGTGGCGACAATGGTGATGATGGTTGGTGGTGGTAGGCGTGGTGGTAGTAGGTGACAATGTTTGGTGGCGATGGTGGGCAACGACGGTTGGGGGGGGGGCTGTGGTAGTGTGTGGCGGGGGG
>CAUOFW020007724.1:957809-1007515 GCA_963454935.2 Ilex paraguariensis | reverse complement strand
CGGTTGGGGGGGGGGCTGTGGTAGTGTGTGGCGGGGGGCGGTGATGGGTTTTGACAATGGACGATAGTGGCAGTAGGATGATGATGATAATAGTAATAAATATAAGAATAAGATGATGATGATTGTGGGTGATAGCGATGGACAAACGTGATAGTAATCGGTGGTGAGTGGCGATAGTAGTGGCGGGGGTGGCGACGGTGGTAGTGGTGATGTTTTGTGGGGGTGGTGGTGTGGCGGTAGTGGTGGTAGGGGTGATTGTGGGACAATGGTGGTGGTAGGGTGACGACAAAGGTGGTGATGGTGGTTGTTGGACAGTAGGGGTGGCAGGGTGGCAACAGTGGTGATGGCAGCAACAATGGTGGTGGAAGTAATGGTGGTGGGTAATGAGGGTGGTGGAGGTAGTGGTGGTAGCTGTGGGTGTGATAGTGATGGGGCGATGGGTGTGGTGGTGGTGGTGATGGTATTGGTGGCGGTGGCAGTGAGGGTACTGGTGGTTGGGGTAGTTGTGGTGGTGGAATTGCAGAAGTGGTGGTAATAGTGGTGATGGTGGTGGGGGTGATAGTGGTAATGATGGTGATGAGACGGTTCCAAACACTATTTGTTTTTACGTATTTATGAAAAGTTACAAGTGTTTGAAGTACTTTTCAAAAATCACCCAAAACACACCCTTAGGAGCCTATTTTCCTTATTAAATTTAATGTGTTAATATTAACCGTCAAATTAACTTTAAGTAAAATTTAAAGAAATTTCAACAGCGAAAAGTAAAAATTATTTTGTTTATTTTTTGAAATTTGAATTGTATTATATTTTATTACTACTCATTGCCCGTGTCTGAAGGTATTATATAATAAACAAAAAAAAAATGCAAGTAATTATGAAAATTAATTAAAAAAAATGATCCAAAAACATTCATACCAATTCAAAATTGTTTTATTTTTATTGGTTTTTTTTATTTTTTTTTATTTTTTTAGTATCAATTGTTTTTCTTATTGATGATTAGCTTGAGTTTTTGTTTTTTTANTTGTACATCTAAACAAGAATATATTGAGAGTGGGTTCTAACACAACAGTAAAACTTTGTTGTTATAGAATCGAGTTAGACATACTCTTTAAGGTTGCATGTATCTTAGTTTTGTTAAATGTCAGCGGTAGGAATTTTGTGTATTTGACTTTTTTTTTTGTTAAAAAAAAATCAAGAATATATTAAAGGGTTCAACGATAGATGATCTTCATTGGAGTAGATCTCCTACAATACTCGATAATGCTAGCATCCAATGAGAACTCGTTAGTTTATTATATATCCTCTACTTTTGCACTAACTCGCACTTTGTTGTGACTGATGAATAGCTCTTTTACTTTGTGGAAACTCCACTCAGCGGAATTGATAACATAAAATTCGACTGTTTAAAAAATTGATTTCACTGTTAAATAACAAATTTTTTTCTTCCATTTCTTTGATTATATTATTTAAAATTTATTTTTACTCATTATTTTTTAAAAAATATTGACAATTGTTTTTCACAAAATGTGTATATTATCGTGTATGGATGATGTTTAAACTAAAAATTATGTTAAACTACAAATTAATCAAATATTAAATGACTAGTTATTTCCCATGCCTGAAGACACGGAGAAATAAAAAAATAGACAACAATAAATATATTTGTATTCACACAAAAAATCAAATCACAGACATAGTGGAAAGAGAAAGGAATTTAAACACCAATCGTAAGGGGGTGAGCGGTGGTAATGGTGGTGGGTGACAATTGTGGTGGTGGAAGATGGTGTTGGTTGTGGGGGGTGGCGATGATCGTGATAATAGTGGCAGTCGTGGGTGACAATGGTGCTGGTGGTGGTAGGTTTTGAGTGACGATGGTGATTAGTGGCAGTCATGGGTGACGGCGGTGGTGGTGGTGGGCGACGATGATGGTGGTCGGCGACTACGGGTGCTTTTAGGCGACAATGTGATGGGTGGTGGTGAATGATGCAGTGGTGGCAGTGGTTATAGGTGTGGTGGGGGTGGGTAACAATGAGTGGCGACAATGGTGATGATGGTTGGTGGTGGTAGGCGTGGTGGTAGTAGGTGACAATGTTTGGTGGCGATGGTGGGCAACGACGGTTGGGGGGGGGGCTGTGGTAGTGTGTGGCGGGGGGCGGTGATGGGTTTTGACAATGGACGATAGTGGCAGTAGGATGATGATGATAATAGTAATAAATATAAGAATAAGATGATGATGATTGTGGGTGATAGCGATGGACAAACGTGATAGTAATCGGTGGTGAGTGGCGATAGTAGTGGCGGGGGTGGCGACGGTGGTAGTGGTGATGTTTTGTGGGGGTGGTGGTGTGGCGGTAGTGGTGGTAGGGGTGATTGTGGGACAATGGTGGTGGTAGGGTGACGACAAAGGTGGTGATGGTGGTTGTTGGACAGTAGGGGTGGCAGGGTGGCAACAGTGGTGATGGCAGCAACAATGGTGGTGGAAGTAATGGTGGTGGGTAATGAGGGTGGTGGAGGTAGTGGTGGTAGCTGTGGGTGTGATAGTGATGGGGCGATGGGTGTGGTGGTGGTGGTGATGGTATTGGTGGCGGTGGCAGTGAGGGTACTGGTGGTTGGGGTAGTTGTGGTGGTGGAATTGCAGAAGTGGTGGTAATAGTGGTGATGGTGGTGGGGGTGATAGTGGTAATGATGGTGATGAGACGGTTCCAAACACTATTTGTTTTTACGTATTTATGAAAAGTTACAAGTGTTTGAAGTACTTTTCAAAAATCACCCAAAACACACCCTTAGGAGCCTATTTTCCTTATTAAATTTAATGTGTTAATATTAACCGTCAAATTAACTTTAAGTAAAATTTAAAGAAATTTCAACAGCGAAAAGTAAAAATTATTTTGTTTATTTTTTGAAATTTGAATTGTATTATATTTTATTACTACTCATTGCCCGTGTCTGAAGGTATTATATAATAAACAAAAAAAAAATGCAAGTAATTATGAAAATTAATTAAAAAAAATGATCCAAAAACATTCATACCAATTCAAAATTGTTTTATTTTTATTGGTTTTTTTTATTTTTTTTTATTTTTTTAGTATCAATTGTTTTTCTTATTGATGATTAGCTTGAGTTTTTGTTTTTTTATTTATTATTTTGAGAACTGTATGTTTGCTTATAGTAGATTTTTTTTTTTTTTTTTTGTAAAAATAATAGCTTGAAGGGTGAATTTATGGATTCGATATTGGTGATTAGGTTTATTTGAATTTTTTGTTTTTGTTTTTTTTTGCACAATTGGTGTGACTTATTTTTTTATTGGTGATTAGATTGAGTTTTATTTTGAGTTAACTTTTTCTATTAAAAATTCAACTAAATTTCAAAAGAATGTATAGAACCTATTAATTTTTTTTAATATTTAATATTTGCTCATTCAATGAAATCATACAAAAAAAATATTTTCTCATTTGGGTACTAATTGTAGTCTTGTGATGTTAATGGTTACACCATTGATGAGATAAATTGTTAAACATGCAAATCTTGAGTAAATAAGCAATTGAAAATAGCAATACACATTTAACACATAATAACTATGTATAATAATAAATTCATGTCAAAGCATGCACAACTAAATCAAGACGAAAATTAATTAAAAAGAGCAAATATTTAATGATAAGAGATAAGAGAGAGAGAGGAGATGAGATAATGTGTTTAAAACGTCTAAGAGATAATAGAGAAAGTTATATAAGAGATAGAAGTGTTAGAATTAAGTACAATTATGATCGTCGAATCAGTATTTATGAGATGATCTAAACCGTCTTTTATGTTGGGATTACGTTGTCTATTAGATGTGTTTATGTTTTGTCTTAAAATGATCTGGATCTATCTTTGTCTCCAAAATTCAAACACAGCTCTACTTTATTATATGGATTAGTAATGCCCGTGCCTGAAGGCACTATGTAACACAAAAAAAATTCTCAATAAAAACACTTGAAATTTCATTGAAAATGTTAAGACTGTCAATCAACAAATTCGTTTTAAATGTATTTTTAAAGAATTAAAAATTCAACTTTCCCATACATACCCTTCCTTTTCTCTTTTCTTCCACACATTATATTCACATGGTTCAGTGTTCAAGAACCACATTTGCACTCATTTTATCATCCCTTTAAGCATCTAAGGAAAGTATATTAAGAGATAACACTTGGCAAGAAAAAATAAAGTAAAGCTCACCAAATGTTAAAGCAAAAAATATAAAAATCAAAGCTCATCGACCAATTGAATGAATAATATGCTTGAAATATAACATTCACGATAGCATTCAAATACTTAAACCATGCCATACAAAGATTGGTCCATACATAAATACATTACATTTACGTATTAATTAATGTCCATATTTTTCTCTGCCGTCATGAACAGTAAGATAAGCATGCTAACCCACTGAAATTGAAACGAACAATTTCAATGGGTTAGCACGCTTATGTTACTGAAGGAACGGGTATTGCGTTACATTTGTACACAGTACCTAGTGATGCGCAGCATGGGCCCATGCCTGAAAATACTCTACAACACAAAAGTCAGTAAGTAAAAAATAGAACTCAAACAAACAACGAACCAAAAAAAACAAAAGAAAAAATTGAAATTAATAGCAGTTCTCATAAAATTTCTTAAGGAAGTGATTTGAAAATAAATAATTTACACGTCAAAACCATTCGATCCAAAAGGATCATCAGATCATCCCATAGATGTAAAACCAACATTGATATAAAAATCCCTAAAAGTGATCATCTTGTTGTCGAACCTCGATGAAGACGACACCCAAATTTTTTGTATTGAAATAGAACAAAATAGAAGTCTACCCATACTGTGAACAATTAGAGACGAAAAAGAGGCATTTGCTATTGTGTATGTCTAGGAAATAGATATAATGAAGAAAAAAAAATGATCATGGAAGCTTTTGCAATGGTGGCCAGCCATCAATGAGATAAGGAAAATAGCAAAGCTTGGTAAAAAATTAACTTAAAGAAAGACAAATTAACACTTGTCCAAACCACCAGTGTGTGTCTTGCAAATTGGTTGAGAAATCAGCCAAGTGTGTGATTATCCTGTAAGAAAGAAAACAAAAGAACGGAGAGGATTCAAAAGGGGAGGCTATCTCCCATTTTCTCCACCTGTCACTGATCCAGATAGTTGGCCCCATGAAGCCAATTAGGTCGAAGAATCCCAACCTCGAGCTGTGCGAAGCTACACGTTTGGGTGGAGCCCAAAGTGTAGAAGAAAGAAGTGTTGTTGTTCCATTCGAGATCGTAGAGAAGCTGACGTTGTAGTTGACGAAGAGAATGGAGTGGAATTGGTGGGGACACGGGGTCGGAGTTGGGTCTGTTGCTGCAGTGGTTGAATCGGATGGCGATGCCACCAGCACCAGAGATGAGAGTGATGAAGTGGCGGCGAGTGTGAAGAGGAGGAGAAGTTGAGTAGTAATGATGATAATGATTGGTTTGGTTGAAAATGTCATCCCCCTCCTGCTGTTACTTTTTTTTTTCTTCTTCATGGTTGGTTGGTCGGTCTATTCTTTCTACTCTTAAATATAGACGGGAACGCGACGCGTGTTCTTATCTTCGTAAGGATAAGTAGCAGCTATTGAATTAAAATCAAATACCTTCCCAACCTAATCAATGTTATGGAGTTGAGAGAGGGTCGGCGAGAGACCGAGAGAGACGGAGATAAGGACCTCAGTTGCGTTTTTCGTTGGATGTGTTTATATTTTGTCTCAAAATAATGTAGGCCTCTCTTTATTTTTGAATTCAAACTTCGTTCTACTTTATTATATAAATATGAATTCAACAAATGATACAAATTGGTGATGTGATATTTTTAAGGGAGGGGGAGAAATATGTAAGGTATAAAAATTCAAATTGTTATGTGTTTTATTATATAAACTAGTAACAACCCGTACCTGAAGGCATAATATAATATAAAAATCGAGCACCCCAAAGAATCAAGCCACTATATCAAATTGTGATGACCACTTTATTTAAAAAAAAGTAGACAAAACCCCTATCTAAAAACATTTTACAATACAAAATCGAGTATTAATCATGTAATACAAATATTTTCAATAGTATACAAATATTTCAAGTAACAATGTATTTGTCCTTTTTTTTTTAAAGTTAGGCCATTTTAAATCAATTTAAACCCACAATTATTATTAAAAAAATTTAACAGATTGCTAATAATTAGTACAAAACTATTTATTATTGAGAAACACATGAATTTAAAGAAAACAATGCCTAATTCATTTTTTGGAGGCAATATCACACCCAAATTCTACCTTAACAAAACCATTTGTCAACCAACACAACAACATAATAAAATCAATAATAGAATAAAGTTCAACTTATCCATATAGATCTACATATATCAAATCCAACCCACAATTACAAATGCACACATTTAATTGACATCTATATTAGCTCTCATATAAAAAATTTTATAACAAAAGTCCAAAATCTAAGCAAAACTGAAACAAATTAAGATGATTTGTTCAATTGATCGTGTGCTTGTACCTAAAGACGCCGAGTAACCAAACACAAAACAATTAGCAAAAATTAAAAATTCATTACACAAAAAATTAAACCCTCGATATATTTTAAAAAATTTGGCCAAAATTTTTCTTAAAAATGGTTCTCCAAAATTTTTTTAACCTGTGTACACAATTTATTTTCATAGTCAAAAAAAAAAAAAACTACCAAGGGTCTCACTATTACACGGTTCTGCCTAACACAATCATTTACCAACTAACACAGCCTAATCTCTTAATTACCGTATGTGAATAAGCTTTGAACATGAACTACACAAACACCAAGATTAAATATACAATGGTTTCAAATAAATTCACAACGATCACCAAATGTATAAGTAGATCTTAAGTAACGCAGAAAGAGAAAGAGAGTTCATATCAACAGTTTACACACAACTGTTAAACACCTTACACAATTGTTAAACACCTAACTACGTTAGTCCTTTTTTAACTCATACCAAGAATAAATAATCACATGTTTTTCAGTGTAGAAGAACACCTATGACAAATTACCATGCTTTTTGATGTTAATGTCTTTCTTAATCTAAGTCTGAGACAACAACTTGATGTTGCAATTTAGATACATCCAAAGTTGAAATCTCTAGTAATAACTTGTTCTTGAAGGCATTATGCAATTAAAAAAGTCAAATATTGATCATAGACACAAAAAAATCAAGTCTGACACATTGAGATGCATTAAGCTCAAAGTCTAAATTGCATCCTGAACACGTGCACTTTGCACACATACTCAACAAAGTATTATCTATTTAAAGATTTTCGAGAAAATAAATTTCAATGAAGAGATAAAGAAAAGACAACTTTAATAATCAAATACCCATAAATTTAAACTGGAAACCCATAAAATGGATATACTTGAAATTATATACCTAATTAGAACTCACAGTCTTGTCTAAAAGGGGAGTGAACGAAGTTAGCCATGTAATTAAGTGATACTTTTGAGTCTAAAAAAAATACTTACCAAAATCACTAAAACACTGAGACCATAAGAAAATTTAAAAAACATAAAACTACCAACAAATTTGTTAGGCATTAAAATCTCAAGATTCGGCTCAAAACCATCAAATCGCGCAAAATTTAAGATTAGACTCAAAAGTAGCTGAAAAGTCCATCCCCTTTACAAAGATTGTGAAATTAAATGATAAATAATTAACAATCAATTTTATTAAATCAAACGATCAAATTTTGAGTCAAAGAAAACCACAAACAATCTAATAATATAACCTTTTTAACACATGAATCGGTCAAAGTTCAAGAGAATACATTGCAAGTAGAGTCCGTCTATGCTTGTTAATAGTTTTTCTCTTTTCTAAAATAACAAAGAAGTGAAACACAAGCAAACATTAAAATGATCATCTATCGACATTAAAACAAACATTACAGGATCATACACATTGTACACTGGTTTTTTTTAATCGTGGCAGTGGCATTCTAAGATAAACATATTCAATGTGTTTTTTGTAGAGAGGTAACCGAAACTCATGACCACCTCTTCTTTGCTTGTTCTTTTACAAAGAGAAACTGGTTATTTTTGCAAAGCAAACACAATGTCTAATGACCTAGCTTGGAGTGGAGGAATTTGGTTAATTGGTTTGCTATTAATGTTAAGGGGAAGGGACTTGGGAAACTGATCAGTAGGCTTATACTTGCAACTGTGGTGTATGTGATTTGGAGAGAAAGAAATGCTAGAATTTCCAGGAATGACTATAAAGATGTGGTGACTATCTCTAAAGATGTGGTGGATTGCATTAGATTTAAACTACACTTGAGCAGGGTTACCAAAAAACTGTTCCTAATCTTTGGCTGCAAAAACAATGGGTTTGCTTGTGGATATTTTTTATCCTCCTTGAAGGTTTCTTGGTCCTAAGTTTCCTGCCTTGGGTGCCTTTTGTTGATCTGGTGGAGTGGATAGTTTGTTTCTGGTTTGCTCTGTATTTTGGCTGTGAAGGTTCCTGACTTGGGTGTCTTTGTTGTGCTGCTGGTTTTATCATTGTTGAGCTACTTGGTTTGTTTTCTTGATGCTGGATGGTGCTGCTAAACTGTTGATTGTTGTGTTGTTCCTGCTGGAATGTTGCTGCTACTTTCCTTTTTGCGTTGATAGCCTAACTTGGGTGTCTCTTGAGCTGCTTGTTGTTCTGCTAGACTGCTGCAATTGTTCTATTTTGTGTTGCTAGTCTGTTTTTGTGTTGCTGGCTGTTTGTATTGGTTTTTTGTGCTGGTTGGTATGGCTAGTCTGTTGCTGGTGGGTGCTACTAGATTGGTTTTGGTGCTGGTTGGTACTGTCAGACTGATCTATTCTATTTTTGTGCAGACTCCTCTGCTTTGTTTTCCTTTGTTTTTGCTCCTTTCTGTAATCTTTGGTTCCTTTTGCGTTGGGATGGTGGATCTTCTGTCCAACTGTCTAGAAGATCGTTCATCCCTTTGTTTTACCTTGTAAACGGTTTCCCCTTTCAGTTTATGATATTTCATCTTACTTACCAAAAAAAAAAATACATGAAGAACGAATTTCACTTGGCAAAAAATTTTGAGTCCAAGTGTAACACAGTATTTTGAAAGGCTTTCATTTTCTTTTAATGGTAAAAGCTGATTTATTTGCCCAAAGATGCAAAGAATAATAGCTGATGACTTTACATGTTATAGTGTACAGAGAAGAGACAATCCAAAAGAAGCATAAGTTTAATTACATGACATATTTAAGTCAAAAAAACCATATTATATACACAGAGAAACAAACAAAGCACACCAGAAATCATATATCTGCACAGTAGATTAAAACATTTTTCTAGATAGTTTTCTTCCTAAAATCTTCTCTGCCAACTTGCTTCTCTTTGATAATTTTTCTCTTCTGAAAGTGATTATTTCACCATCACTTGCATAAAGGGCTACTATCTAATTCAAACCAAACACGACAATTTCTAATTCCAAATTCAAATAACAAAATCCATATTTCGTTACGATCGGGACATGAGGAGCTCAAAGCCATATTGCAATGAATCCATTTACTTTGTCCCTAATATTTCTTAATTCTGCCTTTTATTTTTAAAACATGTCAATAATAGGGATTCATCTTAGCAATAAGAAGTTGGGCCCTTTATTTTTTACAAATTTTTGACATATTTCTCTAAAAATAGACCCCAAAAAATGATATCAACCTATGTATATGGTTTTTGTAATGATACCAGCGAAGGCTAGTACTTGGTAAATGTCTACTTATTCTTAAGAAATCACATCCCATACCAACTATTGGACTCAACATTGCGTCATAGTCCTACGTTAATACAATCATTTACCAACTAATGCAACATATCCAAAATATCATATTTGAACAATGTCCAGAATGAAAATCATAGTGAGTCACACATCTAAGTATGCATTATATAACTCAACCACCAACCTAAGTAGTCATTACAAAAGAAAGACACAAATTCACCAATACAGAAATCTAGTCAACTTTTACCATAATGGCTCATTTCATCTCAATAGATTAGCTCCTAGACTTACAAAAACTTCAAATAAGTTATTTAAAAAGAAAAAAAGCAAGCTATCAAGAACATTCAACCTGCGAGGTTATTAATCTCATAGGAATAAGAAAGCAAAAGCCAACTCATACCTAAAATCGTGACAATAGTACTCCTTGAACAATTTCAGTCATGCAAATTAAGATGTCTTAACCACAAGATTCTCTTCCTCAATATTCTCAAAACTATAACAATTGTGTTGCTTGCAATTTATATGACCCCTGCAAGGCTACAATCATAAAGAAACAAAACTTTAAAGAATAAAAAAAATTAAAAAAATTGAGAACTTGATCATTGAGGCATTGTACCCACTACATAAGTTATGTGAAGGACCAATCTATCATCTTGTCAAGAAAAAATAAAAAAATTTAGAGTGCTTTTACAGAGGAAGTTTGGTATTTCTTTCATATTTTTATTTCAATATGCTACAATTTTTTTTTACTGGAATCAGCAAGTTAAAGTATTGGTAATTAAGGAATCAAATGCAAAGTTACGAAAAGGGAAAAAAAAAGGATATGCAAAAAATATATTTTTTCTTTTGTACTGTGATCAAAAACATTTCCAAGATGTCTTTTAGGAAGGTAACTATTTGCCAAATCAAGTCTAGAATAGAAAAACTTAAGGTCACTCGAAATCCTCTCCACCTTTGAAGAAAGTTAGAACCCAAATTTTGTCAAATATTTGTGGGCTAATCTCAACTTGCACCCTAAAAAATCACTCGAATCTCAATTTACACATTTAAAAATATTAATTTACACCCTAAAAGATATAAATACGTATCAATGTACACCTGAGACTAATTACAGTCTATTTTTTCGTTAAAAAAACTTGGATTAATTATAAATTGCACCATTCAAAGTTTAAATATTTCACATTTATGATCCAAAAAGAATTTCATTCATTAATACTCGGTAAATAGCTCTCTAAATTGTACCGTGGCATAACATTTTCATTTCGTTTATTGAGTCAATAAAAAAATATTTTTAACACAAAATATTTTTGTGTCAAGTCAATTGCGTTGTGTCATATATTTCACATTTACGAAAATTCATATAATACTATTTAATATTTTTTAAAATTTAAAAATGCTTATTTTTTTACTATAATACTAATTATATAACTATTTTCTGTCCACAGTTGTGTTATTTGTATCTAATTTTAATTTGATCAGACAATCAAAAAATTTGTGTCCAATTGTAGATTGAAAATAACTATTTAACGAGTACTATAGGGAAAAAAAGGTATTTTATAATTTTAAAAAAATATTTTTTTATTGATTTGAACACGACACGAAGATGTTATAATAAGATACAATTAAGAGTCATTTAACGAGTATTAATGAATGAAATATTTTTGGATCATAAATATGAAATATTTAAACCTTTTTTAATGACTAAATAGCAAAGTTAGCCTCAGGTGTACATTGATACGAATTTATATCTTTTAAGGTGTAAATTGATATTTTTAAACTTTGAGGGTGTAAATTGAGATTCGAGTGATCTTTCGGGGTGCAAGTTGAGATTAACCTAATATTCGTACAAACTTCTCTTAAGAATTTAAACAAACACTTGGTGGGTCATTGTGCGGTGGTGTGGGTTTGATGAAAGGGGGTGGGTCTGTGGTGATCGCCGGGGAAGACGAGGAAATAGGTGGTGGGACATGGGGTTATGGGTGAGATGGAGTGGGTTTGTAATGGTGTTGGTGGGTTGGAGAGGGGTTTGGGTGTGTGTGTTTTGTGTGGGTGAGGGTGTTTTGTGTGTGTATGGGTGTGTGTGTATAGGGAATGTATTGCATAGAGGAGGTAAAGGGGGGAGGGTGTCTATTTGTGTATGTGGAGAGAGAGAGGGGAAGAGAAAAGGAATACCTAGGAGAAGAGGAAGCGCGATGGCTCTAGCTCTGGCGAGAGTGTGTGTAAAATAGTAAGGATAAAAAAAAAAAAGAAGAGAGAATTACACCCAGTTGCCTAAGATTTATTACTAAATCACTCAGACCCACTGATATTTGAAATATTGTACACAGACCCATTGAAGTTAGTATGCGTGTAACACTCAGACCCCTGCCATCGATGTACATTAGTATATTCATTAATAAATTATACTTAAACCCCCTGAATTTTGTAGGCTTATAATACTTAGACCGCTCAAGTTTAAATTATTCTACTTACATAAAAAATACTCCAATTAGAATATTAAATATTTTAAATTTTACATCCAAAATTTATGTTCTATTATAACATTTATTGAAATAAAATCAAAATCAAAAATCAAAATCTATTTTTTTTCTTAAAAAATTATAATTAGTATACAATTACACTATCTATTGGAATTTGAACTACAAAATTAAATTACCAAATTACTTCAATTAAAGTAAGAAGATATTGTGTCCATTACAATTTGACATCGTATTTGATTTTTTATTTTTATTCCAATAGATAGTATAATTGTATATTAATTATGATTTTTGAAGAAAAAAAATTAGATTTTCATTTTTGATTTTATTTCAATAAATGATATAATAGAACATAAATTTTGGTTGTAAAATTCATGTTTGATTTAGATCCCTTGTTTGATTTTTTAGTTTTATTCCAATAAATAATATAATTGTGTACTAATTATGATTTTTTAAGAAAAAATTGAATTTTTTTATTTCAATAAATGATACAATAGAATATGAATTTTTGTTATAAAATTTAAAATATTTGATATTATATTTTTAATTAGAGTATTTTTTGTCTAAGTATAACATTTTAGACTTGAGGAATCTAAGTATTATACGCCTACAAACTTTAGAGGGTCTGAGTATAATTTATTAACAGATATACTAATGGCAATAATTTAAGTGTTACGTGTGTACAAAATTTAGGGGATCTATGTGTAATATTTTAAATGTTAGCCGGTCTGAGTAATTAAATGATAAGATTCAGGGGATTTGAGTGTAATTCGACAAAAAAAACAAGGGATAGGGAGTGGCAGAAGGCCTCTGACAAAGAATTGAAGGGAGAGGTGAGGATGATTGGATGAATTTAGGGAGAAAAATGTGTATAGGATAAAAATTCAAATACCTAACTAATTTGTTATATAGATATCTATGCATCCAATGCAAGTTAATAAGTCAAGGTATTATTTATATATCCAGATAAAAACAAAATACTTATATACATTTGAGTTATAATTTTTAAGTTTCATTTGAGTTGTGTAGTATTTTTCTATGGACCACTTAACCACGAAGGTCTCAAGGTTCTCAAGGGCGGAGCCAAATCTTTTTTTAAGTTGGGCATATTAGCATGCTTTAAAAAAAAATTCAATTGACTGTAAAAGTTCATAAATTCATATTTATTGAAATTATATTTAATACTTAAAAGTGTAGTAAACATAGAAGATTAAAAACCTATATATATATATATATATATATATATAGATACAACACATATATAACATGAAAAACAAATTTAAAACTTCTTATCAATAATGCGACTAATTATTATCATTTACAATTCACCTTGATATATTTTTATTATTTGAAAGAATTACAAATCTTTTTTTTTTCTTTTTTTAAAGAGTTACAAATCAATTTTATCAATAATATTTATATATATATATACATAATCGTGATAACAAAGCAATTTTTTCATTTAAAACCCTATAGTTTACTACATAACAACACACATTTTTACATAATAATGAAATAATCCTACAATTTTAAAAAAATTATAAAATAACCTTAATATGTTCAAAACATATTAGGACATGTTTGAAACATATCTAAAATTTAACAAAAATGTTAGTTGCACATATTTTGAAATTTAGTTGGTCGAGACCCAATAGTTTGTAACTATTGAATAGATAGTAGAATTTATTAAATATTAAGACTTACTATTATAATGTATTAGGTCCTTAAATTATATCTCAATAATTTTATTTGAAAAGTTAACAATCATTTAATTAGGGGTCTATTCAAATCGATATCACCAGAACACAATATTAGGACGAACACAATTAAATATGTCTAAATTTTATTTCAAAAATACATGTCTAATACGAAGAAAAAAAAAGAGAGAGAGGGCATGTGCCCAAATGCCATGTTAACCTATTAATATCATTTATATAATAAAATAGATAAATTATTTGTTTTGAGTTTTTCGCGGTTTAGATTGTTTTGATCTGATGGTCCTAATTAGACTTTTATTCATTTTACAACTCTGAAACTTTCATATTTCTCGCTATATATCTATCTTATACTCTCTCTCCCTCCTACTATTATTTTTTTTTTTTGGTCTCCTGCCACTACAAGAAATTGATGTTTTAGCTGTGAAAATTATTGCGGTTATATGTATAAAAATTGTCACTATATACTTTAGTGACAATTTTTTTATTGTCACTAGGCCACGACAATATATGTGTGGCTAAATCATTTAGCTATGACATTTAAATGCTGCCACTAAAAATAATTATTTTAATCGCAATATGAAAAAATGTCACTAAATTTTAGCCGCAATAATTATTGTAGCAAGTTAACGTAATTTTGCCACTAAAATGTACCATGTCACAACTAAAAGTCCGATTAAAACCTCACTTTTAGTGATAACAATTAATTGCAGCTAAAAGTCCTTCTCGACCCCCCTGATGGCCCCAAAGAAGGGTTTGCACTTGTCCGAAAAGCGCGAGATAAAACGGTTGAGTGCTACCAACATCCCTGTTAGCTTCTGGACTTTACGGACCGTTCGGGGACTCCGAATGTCCAGGATTGCTTGAATCTGATCCGAGTTAGCTTCAACTCCTCGCCGACTCACCAAATATCCAAGAAATTTACCTGACTCCACTCCGAAAACACACTTTGTGACGTTTAGCTTCAACCCATACTCCTTGAGGGTGGAGAAGGTATCGGCCAAATCCATCAGGTGGTCACAACTTCTTCTACTTTAACCAGCATATCATCGATGTAGACTTTCATGGTATTGCCGATCTGTCTTTTGAACATCTGGTTCATCAGCCTTTGGTACGTAGCTCCGGCGTTCTTCAGCCCAAATGGCATGACTTTGTAGCAGTAAACTCCCCTCGGAGTGATAAACGTCATCTTTTCTTGATCTAGGGGATAGAGAGGGATTTGATGATATCCTGCTCGGACATCCAAGAAGTCCATACGCTGATACCCGACAGTGGCATCCACCAACTGGTCCACCTTTGGCAAGGGGTAGTTATCCTTGGGACACGTCTTCTTCAGATCGGTGAAGTCTACACAGACACGTCATTTCCCCCCTTTTTTCTTCGCACAGACCGTGTTAGATAACCACTCTGAGAACTGCACCTCCTGGATTGTATTGGCCTCCAGGAGTTTATCGACTTCCTCATTCATCGCCCGGGCGTGGTGCGGCGTCATGCGCCGTTGCTTCTGCTTTACCGGCTTGTGTGCCGGGTCAACATGTAGCTTATGCGTGATTATTTTGGGGTCCACCCCCTTCATCTCCATTGCGTTCCAAGTGAACACGTCTGCATTTTACCTCAAAAAGTCGATCATCTCTTCTTGCTCGGCTGTAGGCATTGCGGTTCCAATCAGGAAGTATATTTCCTCTTCACCATCCACTAAGAACACCTTCTGGAGGTCCTCTACCGATCGGTCCGTTGGGTCAGTCTGGGGGTCATCCACTCCTGGACACCCGGACTATGATTGCTATTTTTTCAGGATCTCTTCCGGGGCACGTCCATTCTCTTGGGTGAAAATCCCCGCTCTCACAGTCGAGTAAAAACAATTTTTCGCAGACGTTTGGTCCCCTTGGATCTCCATTATCCCTTCTGGTGTAGCAAATTTTAACTTCTGGTGAGAAGTGGAGTGCACCGCCCCCAGCGCATGCAACCAGGCTCGCCCCATGACCACATTGTAGGGAGAGTCTGTATCGATCACAACAAACACGGTGTTGATGGTGAAGGGACCCGTGAAAACTAGCAATGTGATGTTGCCTATGGGCAAGGCAAATAAGCCGTTAAATTCGACAAGGGGCGTCCTCACCTTGGTGAGGTCCTTAAGGTCAAAGTCCATCAGCTTTAAGGTTTCCGAGTACATCACTTTCGAGGAACTCCCGGAGTCCACCAACACACTCTTGACGTCGAACTTGCCTATCTTCAAAGTTATGATTAGGGCGTCGTTATGGGGAGTCACCACGCCTGTCAAGTCTGTGTCGGAGAAGGTGATACCCGATTCGCCGATCCTGGCCCTCTTACTGGGCAGGCCCCCATCGCTCTCGGCAACCTTTCTCGTAAAGGCTACCCTCTTGAGATCGAACTCAAGCTCCTTGGATGTCGGGCGATCCAGTAGACATACATGGATTACGTCTATGACATTGTCTTACTCCACGGCGGGGGCAGGACCGTGTCTCTTTTCCAGCTTGGGTTCGATGTATTATTTCAAGTAACCGTCCTAGACCAGCCTTTTCAAGAAAGATTTGTATACTCTACAATTTTCGGTGCGATGGCCAAAATCTCGGTGATAGGAACACTTGACCTTTTGATCACAGGTGGAAGGATTGCTCTGCATCCTAGGCAGCCACCTGAAGAATGACTTATTCTTAATCTTATGGAGTAACATGTAGATGGGTTCTTTGAACACAGTGTGAACGTCTTTGAATGATCCCCTGGAGGGGGTACCGACCCCTTTCGGGAGGTGTCCCCCCTTCTTTCTCTTTTCTCCTAGGTGGGAGAGTTCTGCCTTTACTGCCCCCCATTTCATCTTCAATCCTAGAGTATTTGTTTATCCGGGCCATCAATTCGCCCGTATCCAAGGGAGTCTTTTTAGTCAGGGATCAGTACAGGTCCGTGTCCCTTGCCAGGCCGAGCCTAAAGGATACTGCTGTCATGACTTCCGAACAGTCCTCTACCTCATTAACCTCTTCCCAGTACCGGATGGCGTACTAGTGGAGGATTTCTGATTCTTTTTGTCTGAGCGTCAGTAATGATCCAATATCTTTGGGCGGCTTACTTCGCGTAATAAATCGGGCTAGAAACTGCCTCGCCAACTCCTTCCATGACCCAATGTTGTTGGGAGAAAGTGTCTCAAACCACTTCATCGTGGAATCTCTCAAACTCATGGAGAACACTCGGCAGAGGAGTCGTTGGTCTGAATGATATAGGGACATCATTTGCTTGTATTGCCTGAGATGAGCTTCGGGATCGGATCGCCTATCATAAGTTTTAAACCTTGGCATGATGAACTTCTTTGGTACCTCCATCTCTCGGATATCCCTGGTAAAAGGTAATTGCATGGCCTCGTCTTCAACGTCATCCTAGACAGCCTTGCCCCTTCTCCTGGATTTCAGCCGAGCTCTGAGATCAGTCTCCACCTCTGAGGGATGTCTTCTGAGGTTTTCAAGGTCATTGACGGGGCACCCCTTCTCCAGGCATCGCGTGGAAAGGGTTGAATCCTCCTCGGACTCATCTCCCTTCCCCCGCCTTGACAATCCTTACCGGAGGTCGTCCCAGGACAAAGGCCTTGCCTTCCTGGAATGACCATCGAGGTGGTACTTGTTGGCTCTCGGGCGCTTCGGGACCCTAGAGCTCTCAGCTTTGTTGTTTAAATGATTTCTCAGGTCCTCAGTTTCTGCTTCCCAGACGGGGCATCCACGGGAACGAAATGAGTCCCTTGATCTTTCGCCAGAGGCGACAAATTCGTTGAGCCAGCTTAGGACATTCACATTATCTTTTTCTAACTGCTGTAGTCGATCTCCAAATTTTTCTTCGATCGCCTCCGCTAGTTGACGAGCCAAGAGGGCGGATCCTCTTGACCTAATGCCCATACTGGTTTGAGGAGTATGCCCCCCTTGACTAAATAGAAACGTTCCTGTTGTCATCAGCGTGTTCCCTCTCCCCACCATGACGAGGAGCTTGTAACTCGAGACTTCTTTGTTGTGGACCTTTCCCTTTTTGTCGCGTATTCACCATGGTCACTGTTCTTTCTAGAGAAGAAACTAGGAAAACTAGTCGCTTCCCATAGACGGCGCCAGATTGTGTGTGCACGATCTTGCACAATATAAAATCAGGAACAAATCTCTTCTGTGGTGAACACGAGTCCGTCAATCCAGTGGTCAATCTTGCTGCTTGGAACGGGTTGAGAGGACCGGAGGTGGCCAGAGAAATGATAATAAGTAGTTTTTGTGGGTCACCAGATTGATCCTGTGAGACTAAGGGAGGTTCCTAAAACAGAGAAAAATGAGTTAGAAGGGTGCCGGAATGTTTTTCGACGTATCCCCTCCGACGATCAAATCAGTTCTTTGAGAGAAGGGAAGAAAAATACTGTGTATATGGTTGAGAAAAGGTTTTTTTGCATACCTCGTCATGCGTTTGTGAGGACTATTTATACCTTAAAAACTCATCATTACTGACAGCATTACCAGTAGGTAATCATTAGAGATAGGCAGTGTGCACGCTAATTTCTATGAAAAACGCCCTTATTCTTAACTGTTCGGAACCCCGAGTAGTCAATGCATTCCCCTCGGTCTACCGAGTGTTTAATGACATTCTCTCGGCGGGGTGTATTAAATGCCCAGGCATTGGAGCATTTATCACCTTTCACTTCCAGGCTCTTATGCATTAAATGTTGTCTCATCAAAGGAAGGGTGCATTAAATGTCATCTTTCCCAAGTCGTGTGTCAGTGAGGGCATCATGGTCTTTTTGTTTCTGATCTGACATAGTACATCACGTGCTCATTCCCCTTTGGTTGAGTCTTCTGCTCCCTTGTGCCTCCTGACATCTTTTGAGTAACACGATGTTATGATGGCTAGTCTAGACTAGCCTAAGCTAGCAACCTGTCAATCAATAGCTTCTGCAGGAACAGAAATACCTCGTAGACGGATATACCTCGGTGCCGAGGGTCCAGCGTGGCTAGGGGCCGATGTACTCAAAACTGATCGAGGGATACGTATCGGTCTATAGCAAACTGGGGGTCCTTGATCCTTGTGAACAGTACCCTCGGGGGAAGGGGGATTATGGACCTGCGCGCACGTGTCGTGATCTGATTGGCGAGTATCCATTGATGTCGAGGACACGTGTCGTCATCTTTGAATGTCTGAAAATGTCCCATCAATTCTGTTGCAGTGCTGCTTTGCTTGCTTCCCACTGTTGCTAGTCTCCTCTTCATCAAGTTCAGTAGCTGATCAAAAGCCTGCGTTGTAAAGATGTTTTTCTCTGCTGATTTCTTCACCATTTCTTCTCTTAGCTGGATTGCAGCTGGCTTTCACAATTTTTTGGGCCTGCACAATTCACTGTTCACGTGACTGTTCATGTAAACAGTAAATGCTGAGCTTTGTTCTCCCTCTGCTGGACGTTCTGGATTCACTGGACTGTTCATTGGTCCCTGCAACTGATTTACGGCTGGTTTGGGTTTTTGTGGATTGCTTCAACATATGGCTCACATGTTGCTTGCTTGGTTGTTGCTTGCTGTGCCAGTTTGATGCTACTGGGTCTGGTTCTTGTCTGCCCGCTCAATGGAGCTTGTTCAAGATTTTTGTATAAACTTATGTCGTGTTTCTCCTTTTGGAATTCTTTTGGAAGTGAGTTTAATCTGTTTCACTTCCACTTGAATTCTTTGTTTGGTATTTCTTGTTCACTGGCATGCCCTTGCTTGTTGTGCATACCTTGTATTTTTGCCCTGTTGCAATATATACATTTACCTTCCGAAAAAAAAAAAAACTTAAAAATCTAACTTGATTATATGATTATTATATTTGTCATTAATTTAATTGTGGATCCCGGTAAATAATAGTAATTAATCAAATTAAATTTTTAAGTCAATTTTTTTAATTTATTTAGTTTTTTTTTCAATATTGAATGTATCCATACATTTGAATTAGGACTGTCAGTCAAACTAAGATATTCGAGCTTGACTTGAGTTCGACTCGGATTCGATTTGTTCAGGCTCGGTTCGTTTTTTAAACGAGTCCGAACTTGAACAAATTTTTAGGCGCGTTTAGAAAACAAGCCCTACAAGTTCGACTCAAATTCGACAAGCTCGACTTGTTTTTGGCTTGTTCACGCTCGGCTCGTTTCCTAAACAATTCGAACTTGAACAATTTTTTATACTCGATTAAGAAAATAAGTTTTTCAAGCTCGACTCGAACTCGGCTCAAACTTGTTCGACTAACAACCCTAATTTGAATATTTCCCACCACCACCCGACCAAAACAATGTATTTGAATATTTTATTATGGGTAAAAAACACCGATATCTCCTAAGTTTTGGCAATATTACATAGACATTTTTTAACATTTTATAAATAATATAGAAATCCCTTGAAGTTTGAAATTAATTGCAGGAAGATTCCATCCATCTCCCTTCTGTTAATGTTCCTAACGGAAATTAATGATTTCATCCAAAAAAATTAAAAATTTAATAAAATCAAACAAACTTTGGTTTAGTATCCAAAAAATTGATATAATTTAGTATCCCAAAAAACTAATTAAATGAATTTCAATATTAATTTGATAACAATAAAAATTAATTTGATATTAATTTGACAAAGTTGAATATAAATTGGCCAAAATTAAATGTTAATTTGATAAAATTATATATTAATTTACGATTTAAAGTTCATTTCGTATTGAATATTATTTGGTTTTGATTAAACCAACACGAAATTGACCTTAAATTATAAATTTTGTGTGTTATATAAACTTAAAAATTTATATTTCAACCCATAAAATTTAAATACATATTTTTTTGTAGCATAACGTTTTTTCTCTTACTATATCACTTGAAAAACTTTATTTTAGTCAAGTTTCGACAACACATACTTTAAGTAAACCAATTCTTCACCCCCCCACCCCNTTTGAATTAGGACTGTCAGTCAAACTAAGATATTCGAGCTTGACTTGAGTTCGACTCGGATTCGATTTGTTCAGGCTCGGTTCGTTTTTTAAACGAGTCCGAACTTGAACAAATTTTTAGGCGCGTTTAGAAAACAAGCCCTACAAGTTCGACTCAAATTCGACAAGCTCGACTTGTTTTTGGCTTGTTCACGCTCGGCTCGTTTCCTAAACAATTCGAACTTGAACAATTTTTTATACTCGATTAAGAAAATAAGTTTTTCAAGCTCGACTCGAACTCGGCTCAAACTTGTTCGACTAACAACCCTAATTTGAATATTTCCCACCACCACCCGACCAAAACAATGTATTTGAATATTTTATTATGGGTAAAAAACACCGATATCTCCTAAGTTTTGGCAATATTACATAGACATTTTTTAACATTTTATAAATAATATAGAAATCCCTTGAAGTTTGAAATTAATTGCAGGAAGATTCCATCCATCTCCCTTCTGTTAATGTTCCTAACGGAAATTAATGATTTCATCCAAAAAAATTAAAAATTTAATAAAATCAAACAAACTTTGGTTTAGTATCCAAAAAATTGATATAATTTAGTATCCCAAAAAACTAATTAAATGAATTTCAATATTAATTTGATAACAATAAAAATTAATTTGATATTAATTTGACAAAGTTGAATATAAATTGGCCAAAATTAAATGTTAATTTGATAAAATTATATATTAATTTACGATTTAAAGTTCATTTCGTATTGAATATTATTTGGTTTTGATTAAACCAACACGAAATTGACCTTAAATTATAAATTTTGTGTGTTATATAAACTTAAAAATTTATATTTCAACCCATAAAATTTAAATACATATTTTTTTGTAGCATAACGTTTTTTCTCTTACTATATCACTTGAAAAACTTTATTTTAGTCAAGTTTCGACAACACATACTTTAAGTAAACCAATTCTTCACCCCC
The DNA here is from genome assembly GCA_963454935.2 of Ilex paraguariensis. NCBI lineage: Eukaryota > Viridiplantae > Streptophyta > Magnoliopsida > Aquifoliales > Aquifoliaceae > Ilex > Ilex paraguariensis. The sequence continues at coordinate 985,627 of CAUOFW020007724.1, read as the reverse complement.
CCACCCCCCCATATTTTTAAAGAGACTTGCTCGCATTCACTTGACAAACTAAAAAATCTCTTGTTCACATGAAAATATGTAAAAGAAAATTAAAAAGTTGACAAAAAATTAAAAAATTTAATACCAAAAAAATTGATAATATTGTCAAAAATATAATCTAAGGTCAATTTCGTGTTGATTTGATCAATAACAAATAATATTCAACACGAAATGAACTTTAGATTATAAAATAATATTTGATTTTATTAAATTGACATTTAATTTGGTCAAATTAATATTCAACTTTGTGGAATTAATTTTTATTGCTATCAAATTAATATCGAAATTCATTTAATCAATTGTTTTAGTACTAAATCATATTTTGTTTGATTTTATTAAATTTTTAATTTTTTTGGATACTAAATTTGGAGAAGGGCAATTATTAAAAAAATTAAATTTTTGGGATAAAATCATCACTTTTCGTTAGCAATATTGACGAAATTAGTCTTTGTACAATGAGTTTCAAACCTCAAAAGATCTTTGTATAATTTTTAAAATATCAAGGGTGTCCATATGGTATTTTCAAAATTAGGGGGTGTCCGTATTTTTTACTATTTACAGTTTTCCCATTGATTGATATGTCTTGAGTATCTAAGTTAATTTTTCAGCGACTCCCAGGTTTAGTACATATTCTAATCATTTCCCCACGTTTTCTGTGATTATTATAGTACTACAGAAAGTATTAGTGTTACCGTTGGCCGTATAATTAGCCAATCTTTTGTCACCAGATTTTGGCAATCAACTTGTATTCTCTTTGCCACAGACATCTTTTGCGAATTTTCTGATATTTTTACTTGGACTTGACTACTGTAATGAAGAAATAATTAGTTAAACTATATACATATTTTATTTAAACTTATTTTTTGAATGACATATTGCTTTCCCATGGTATTATTATTATTAGCTACTATTTATATCCTATATTACTATAAAGTGCTAATAACCTCTTTTCGTACTATAGCTCATATCAACTTTTCATGTGTTAAATTAATTAATCACCATTCACCTTGCTCTACTGTAATTGAAGTTGTTATTCTATTATTTTTAAGGTTTTATTTTCTATTTGACATCTTAAAATTTAATTCTTCACGCACTTATACATATTTTTTATAATCTTCCTCTCAAATTTGAAAACACATGAGTTGTGTTTTCTATTATCAACATCAAAAGAACATAAAATAGGTTGATTCTATTATATTAAAATAGTTTTAAGTAAATTATCTAGTTAAATGTTTTATTCGATACCGTTAATTAGTCAATGTCACTTTGTTGATATACCAAAATTAGATGATACACAATTCTTTTTAAAGTAAAAGTTGCTTCTTTCTTTTTAAAAAAAAAAAGGAATCTATAAAAATTATAGCTATGAAGTCATTGAATAATAAAAAAATATAAAATATATTCTTTTATTCACGTATATAGATCTAAATATCAAGATATTTGACATCTTTAGTTTTGGAATGAGAGACTGTTAGGCTGCCAAATTCTTCCGTTTAGAGAGTTGATAATGATGGGATTTTTAGTATGGGCCGTTGTAATCAAATAGCACAATGAGTTCAAGAAATCAATGATTGCGTAATGGCCCAAATGGGTCGCCCACAGTCTATCGACGCCAAGAGCAGAGTTTATCGAGGCCAAAGGAAAAGGCCTGACGGTACCAAAGGATTTGGACTCTAGCCCAGCTCCACTCCAACTCAGCCATATGCTAGCTCGAATAGAGGAACTCAGCCCAACACCTGCCCTAAAATGCCCTTGTCGCGCCATGTGTCCTAAGGACAAGGGAACCATTTCTGACACTCATAATAAACACGCATTCCCTGACACAGAGAACTCTAGTGCACATAACCATTCAGTGATTGTGGGCATAGTGGCGTCGTGTGACAGAGGTCACTACAGGACAAAAATGGAGAGTCCACAGAATCAACAAAAAGGAAGAAGGAGTCTCAGAAAACCCTAGAAGAATCACCTGTATAAGTAAGACATTATCATGCTACAATAAAGCATCATCTCCTACATTGGCGCTCTCGAATCATCAACACAGTCTAGCCTATCTGTACATCGTTCTTGTAAAGGCCCTAAGCCAGTTACACCATTGTACTTACCAAAAATCTAGTAACATACAAACTTGAGGAATAAGAGACTTCCTTACAGTGGATGTAGCCTTAGCCCCTCGGCTAAGGTGAACCATTTACGTTGTGTTTTGGATTTCTCCTCATTACTCTATTCGTTACCATTCATTATATTTACACTGCATTCCTTCTGGGCTAACCGGCTAAGGTACCGAACTTGGGTTAGCAAATCGGGCACCATTAGTTTGGCCCCGTCTGTGGGAAACGGTTTTCATCGTTTTCCTTCGAGTTTTCTTACATACTTGTTAGTTTGATTGTTTCGACCCAGAATATGATTAAATCTCACGTCAATCCCCAAGTTCACCAAAAACTTAGCGGGAAACTTTCAGGCCCTCGAAGCAGACGTCAAGAACCAGCCCCCAGCAGTTGACCTCCCTCTGATCAACGAATTGGAAGCCTATCGTCGAACCACGATGCAATTGATAAAGCGGAACCAAGAGTTGATGACATGGATACAGACACACCAGCTTTTGTAGTTCCCGCCAGCCCATCAGGAACCTCCTCCACCTCCGGCACAACACGACGCTCCTCCTCAAGAATGCCAAGCTCCGCCTAATAGAGTCACGTAGCTTCATGAGCACAGCCACTCTGAAAAAAATCATCGGAGGAGACATTTGGAGGAACACACTAAAGATAAAGCCCACAGTCGGGCCAGAGCCACCTATCGAGAAGATTGACCCCTTCCCCCGCCAAACGCCATAGATCACTTATTAGAGCAAAGACTTTGTGAGCTCCAACGAGAGTTGGGTAACATGAAAGAATTGGTTAAGGGGAAGACCTCCGACACCATGGACGCTCTGGTCTAGTAAATCGAGTCACCAGTTGCTCCCGAGATCCTTCACTTTCCTCTCCCTAGAAATTTTGGATGCCATCGATAGAGGCGTTCAACGGGACCAAAGATCCAATTAACCACTTGAACTCCTACAAAAATCAAATGAAACTCCAGGGGTACCTAGACCCAATTCGCTGTCGAAATTTTGCCATCACCCTCAAAGGGTCGGCAATTGCTTGGTTTAACAGGTTACAACCAACATCGATCTCCTCCTTCAGGGAGCTATCTATACAATTTGTATTGCACTTCATTAGAGCAAGGACATATAGAAAGCCATCCTACCATCTTTTGAGCATCAAACAAGGGCCCAACGAGTCCCTCTAGAGTTATGTACTACGCTTCAACCAAGAATGCCTTAAGGAGGAAAGTGTGGACGACAAGTTCGCACTAACCACTTTCATGTGTAAGCTTGAAGTTCAATCCAAGGATCTTCTCTTCTCAATCACAAAAAATCCTCAAGCCACTATGGCCGAGGTACTTGTAAAAGCCGAAAAGTACATCAATGGCGAGGAGGCCCTTCGCCTAAAAGGAGGTTCGACGTCAGTAGAAGGAGAAAAGAAAAGGAGGGATTGTAGTCCCAAAAAGGAGAAAAAACATGATCGGTCCCCAAGAAGAAACGATTCTCTGAGGAGAGGAAGAGAGCCTTCTCTTAAGAGAAGAGGCAACATCAAAGACCGTTTGGGACCCCCGCCACAAGAGTTACAGCCCCGATATGCCCCAACGCGGCTCCCGTCCCTAGTCATCTCTATTGCACAGGTCCTCCATGAGGTCCAGAATAAAAGGTTCATCAGATGGCCACCTCGGATGAAATCTGATCCTAGGAGGAGAGACCCCGCGAAATACTGTGAATTCCATAAAGACACCAGTCAAGAGACCAACGATTGCATCCAGCTAAAAAGGAAATAGAGTACCTGATCCAAAGAGGTCACCTACGCCACTATGTGGCAGAAGAAGGACGAGAGCAAAACAACCAAGGGTGAGATGCCTGGGCTACCCCTCAACCCTCACAACAACATCAGCAGGCCCGTGGCAAAATTCGGGTCATTTCAGGGGGGTTTTGCTGGAGGAGGTGAGTCCATCTCGGCACAAAGGGGCGTACACCAAAAGAGCAAGATCAGAAGATTTTCTCGAGGTCCAGGCGATTCGAAAAGCCCCTCATCGAGATGTGGAGATCACTTTTTTTGACACAGATCTCGAAAGATGCTAACACCCGCATGTCGACCCCCTGGTTGTAAAGGCAATCATTGCAAACAAAACTATACATCGAGTGCTCATCAATAATGGAAGATTAGCAGACATCATCTTCCTATCGGCCTTTGATCAGCTCATCATAGAGAGATCAAGGCTTGAACCCATAAAAACCCACCTTTTGGGCTTCTCGGATGAGAGAGTCCTTTCAGGTTATAACCATTGTACGTTTCCTAGTGGTGGACACCCCCTCTGCCTACAACGTCTTTCTGGGAAGACCGTATCTCAATTCCATCAATGCAATACCTTCGGTATACCATTTGGCAATGAAGTTCCCCACTAAGAATGGGGTGGGCATGGTCAGGGGGGATTAATGCCTCGCCAAGGAATGTTATGTGGCATCAATGAGGCAAAAGGAGGTAGAGTTAGTCCAGTTGGAGGACTTGGACATGAGAGATGAATTGGAGACGCGGCCCACCCCCACAGAGCAGCTGGAGCCAGTATAGATGGAAGAAGACCTAGGGTTGTGGTCTTCGTAGGCTCTATGTTGCTCCCAGTCATTAAGGAAAAACTTATCGCGTTCTTGAAAGAGAACGCTGATGTTTTCGCCTAAAAACAGGAAGATATGGAAGGAATAGACCCCGTAGTGATCGTACACTGGCTTAGTGTTGATCCAAACTGCAAACCAGTGAGACAGAAGAGGAGAAGTTTCGCACCAGACAAGCAGAAAGCTATTAATAAGGAGGTAGCCAAGCTGCTACGAGCAAAAGCCATCAGGGAGGTAGATTATCCGACCTAGTTGGCTAATATCGTGCTCGTGAAGTGGTTGGAAAATAGCGACTATGCATTGACTTCACCAATTTGAACCGAACGTGCCTCAAAGCAGTTTTCCTCTACCCCGGATTGACCTGATAGTCAAAACCACAGCTGGCCACGAACTCCTCAGCTTCGTGGATGCCTTTTTGGGGTATAACAGATCAAAATGGATCCGAACGATTAAGAAAAAACTTCATTCATCACAGAGCAGGGGATATTCTACTATCAGGCCATGCCTTTTGGGTTAAAGAACGTCGGGGCCACTTATCAGAGGTTGGTCAATAGAATGTTTCTTGGAAAGCTCTGTTCGACTATGGAGGTATATATAAATAACATGCTTGTAAAATCCCTTAAAGCCAAGTCCCATATTCAACACCTCCGGGAGGCGTTCGAGATTATGCGGTAGTACAGGATAAAATTAAACTCGACAAAATGCACTTTCGGAGTGTTGGCAGGGAAGTTCCTGGGATATATAGTTAACAACAGGGGGATTGAGGCAAACCCCGAGAAGGTAAAGGTCGTCCTCAAAATGAAATGCCCCACCAACACTCAGGAAGTACAATGCCTGACCGAGAGAATAGCAACGCTCAATCAGTTTGTCTCGCGCTCTAGTGACAAGTGTCAGCCTTTCTTCAAGGTCCTGAAGGCAGCTTTTTGGTGGGACAAAAAATGTGAAGAAGTTTTCCAAGCCCTCAAGACCTATTTGACTTCACCGCTGGTGCTTGTGAGTCCTTAGGAAAGAGAGGTTCTAACCCTTTACCTGGTCGTATTAGACTTCTCAGTCAGTGCCACCTTAATGAAGGACAAGGAGAAAGTCCAACAGCTAGTTTACCTCTGCAGCAAAGCCCTTAGGGGAGCAGAAGAGAGATATCCAAAGATGGAGAAGCTCATGCTAGCCCTCTTAGTAGCAGCTCAGAGATTGAGGACATACTTCCAAGGGCATACCATTGAGATTCCAACGGACCAGCCGATGAGGCAGTTCCTACACAAATCAGAGGCCTTAGGAAGACTGGTGAAATGGGCAATGGAGTTTAGTGAATTTGACATCAAGTTTAAGTCCAAAACTACAATCAAGGGACAAGTCCTAGCAGAATTCCTTGTTGAGTTTACCTCATCACCCGAAAAGAGTACAAAAAATCAAGACTACATCCCCGATATCCTGACCTAAAAATTGTACGTAGATGGAGCATCAAATGCCCAGGGAAATGGGGCTGGCCTAATCCTAACCTCGCCAAAAGGATACGACCTAGAATACGCATTGAGATTCAACTTTCAGACATTCAACAACGAGACAGAATATGAGGCCCTCATAGCAGGCTTAAGCTTAGCCTTGTCAATGGATGCACAACAGATCATTGTCCACAACAACTCCCAGTTAGTGGTCAAACATGTTGAAGAAGAGTATGCTGCCAGGAATGACAAGATGGCCCTTTATATGATGAAGGCATGTAATCTACTGAGGAAGTTCATTATGGCTGAGCTGGTGCAAGTACCCCGAGAGGCTGACGCCCTGGCCAAGCTAGCCACCACCGCCGACCAGGACTTATCAGGACAAGTACCCGTCGAAGTTCTATCTGAGCCCAGTGTCCAACTTAATGAGGATCAATCTATGCCGGTCCAAGAAACTACCCCGTGGATGGATCCGATCATATCTTTCTTACAAGATGGAGCCCTCCCTTACGACCCAAAGGAAACGTCAAAATTGAAAACCAAAGCAGCAAGGTTTGCAATCGTCCAAGGTAAGTTATACAAAAGAGGTTTTTCGTTTTTGTTAATGAAGTGTGTCTGGAATGGAAGCAGATTACATTTTGAGAAAAAAATCACAATGGCGTATGTGGGAACCACATCAGTGCAAGAACCTTAGTGAGCAAGGTGTTACGACAAGGCTACTTTTGGCCAACTATAACCAAGGATGCAAAAAGAAATAGTTAAAAAATGTCAAGCCTGCCAGATTCACTGTAATCTGCCGTATTGCCCACCCGAACAACTCACTCACGTGGTCAGCCCCTGGCCTTTTCAACAGTGGGGGCTGGACATTCTGGGACCCCTACCGATTTGGGTCGGGCAATACAAATTTGTCGTAATTACAATAGATTATTTCACCAAGTGGGTTGAAATCGAGCCGTTGGCTAGGATCACAGTGCAGAAGGTCAAGAGCTTTGTCTAGAAATCTATAGTCTGTCATTTCGGTGTCCCCAGAGCGTTGGTTTCATATAATGGAAAGCAGTTTGATAATTCGACATTCACGGGTTTCTGCATCGAGCTGTGAATCAAAAACTACTTCTCGGCACCCGCACATCCACAATCCAATGGGCAGGCCAAGGTCACCATCAAAACCATTAAGCTTGCACTGAAGACGAGACTAGAGGCATCTAAGTCTCAATGGGTGGATCACCTCCCGACAGTATTATGGGCATACCGAACAACCGTTCAAACCACGACCGGCGAGACTTCTTTGAGCCTTGCATACGGAATAGAGACGATGGCCTCAATCAAGGTCTGTTTGCCTTCCGCAAGAGCCAAACTCTTCGATTCAGAGCAGAACAAGAGATCCCTATTGGTCAATCTCGACCTCCTAGATGAAAAAAGAGATAAAGCGCTGCAGCAGATATTTTCATACCACAAGAGCACGGCTAGATATTATAACAAGCGGGTTAGGAGAAGAAGTTTCAAGCCAGACGACTTAGTGTTGAAAAAATTACTCCCAACCAAGAAAGATCTAGCCTATGGAAAGCTCGGCTCAAATTAGGAAGGGCCCTACATTGTGAAAAGGGTAATCCGACCTGGTAATTACGAGTTGCAGACAGAGGAAGGAAGGAACTTACAATATTCCTGGAACGCGAATCACCTGAAGCGTTACTACCAATAGAGTCCTAAAAAAAAACCATTGTAAAAAGAGCCGTTGTAAAAACTCACTTCTGAGATCAATGAAATTTTCAAAGTACTCATGAAACATAGTTTGCACTAATCGACTAGGCATTTCAACCTACAAACTTTCAGCTCAGGAAGAGAGCTTTTCAACTCGAAAAAGCCGTGAGCTCTTCAATCGCGTAAATCGGCTAGGCTTTTCAACCTATGAGCTTTTCAGCTAGGGAAGAGAGTTTTTCAGTTTGGAAAAGCCCGAGCTCTTCAGTCAAGCAAATCGACTAGGTTTTTCAGCTCAAAAAGAGAGCTTTTTAGCTCAAAAAGCCGTGAGCTCTTCAGTCGCTCAATTTGACTAGGCTTTTCAGGCTACAGGCTTTTCAGCTTAGGACAAGAGCGTTTCAGCTCGAAAAAGCCGCGAGCTCTTCAACCATGCAAATCGACTAAGTTCGGCATGGCATCTGCAAAGTCATAAAGACATCATTACAAAAACAAAAAGAAAAACCTTTTTTTTCATTAATATTCAAAGAAGTGACAAGATTACAAATAAAGGAAGTGATCTTGCTCCACCCTGTCGGCCCCTTCAGCTTGGAGTTACCCATCTCTAGTTGGGCATTTACAGCTCGGAGACGAGAGTTCTCCTCCTTCAGAGTGTCCCTCTCTACCTCAACCTTAGTCAACCGCTTCTTAAGGAGCTCCACCTCAATAAACAAGGACCTCCTCTCATGAGAAGAGCCTAATAATTGAGATTCTGAGTCTCCCCTCAAGTTCAGTAGAAGAAGGGTCAGACTCGAAGAAGGAAGGAGCAAACCTTGGGATGACATCTAAGGCAACTGCCAAACTACGTCCAATTCCAAACCAAACAAGGTTCTGAGGAGTGACTAGGACAGAATAGGGAATCGGATTGATGTCTGCCACTCGGCAGACATTGAGCATTTCTTCTGGGGTCAAGCTAGGGATACCTGCATAACACGGCCCGGACACAGTTAAAGTCAGTACGACATGTGCAAGCCAAATTTAGCAAATCAAGAGTTCATAAAATGCCTAACTATGTACCTCTGTCGCGAGGAACTCAGGCATGCCAGTGCTGCCTCTCAGTGGTCTCCCAAGAGTCCCCAAAAATAAAGAAGAAAAATTGGGTCTATCCCTCCGGGGAGTTTGGGATGCCAGGAAAGTTTGCAGAAGTAAAAGAACTCGGCAACAGTGAGAAAGTCACCGAAGCCTTACAAGTGCCAGAAAATGAAGAAGTTTACAAAAGCAGTCCACCCCTTAGGGAAAAGGTGATATGGGCATAACCCATGGAAAGATAACCCACCCAAAATCAGGTGGATAGGGAGGCGAAGACCCATCTCAAATGAGCCTTCAAAGAAACAAACCTCCCGCAGGGAGGAAAATTTGCAGGGATCGTCGAGAGTAAAGGCCCTGATCGTCAAGTCATCAGGGAAGTCGTATCACCTCCCTACCTCCTCCACATTAGAGACGACAAGCAATGAGGGAAGCAAAAAAATGGAGTACCTTGAGTCATTAAGCATGTCACGAGTGCGTTGCTTGAATAACGGAGAGGGAGAAGAGGCCATGAGTCTCAAAAGCAAGAAGAATGAGCAAACATAATGTAAAAGCAAATAGAGTGCAAAGGATCTCCAAGAATGAGCAAAGAGCAAGAAAATTTCTGAGAAGTAGTAAGAACGTGAAGAGTTCGAAGAACCAAAAAATAAATAGCATGCAAAAGCGAACGAGTGACTGTTAAACTTTTGCAATCATGACAGTAATCAATGACAACGGCACAATTGTAGGTGACAGTTGGTGGGCCATCAGTCTGTTCATTAAAGAGCCTTTTTTATGAATCCGTACACTTCAATTTAGGAAAAGTACAGTCACAAAAGAAGGTTCCATAAAACTGCTTAAGTATACAGCCGAGCAAACTCAACTAAGGAATGACCTCAGCCAGGGAACGACCTGGGTTTCCACTCAAGGAATGATCTGGGTCTTCACTCGAAGTATGACCCGTAGTAAACTCCTTAGATCTAAAGCTAGTCAGCTTGGCTTGGTTCCTCGGCCTAAAAAAAGAAGTTAGCTCAATTTGCCTAAGTCCAAAACAAAACAAGATTTTCAGAACTTGTGGAGCTTCTTTGTCGAACCCCTAAAATGCTCAGCCTCGACCAATGGACAGCTCATATCAGTCCTCTCTTGGGGCGGGGGGGCAACGCAGCCTAGAATAAAACATCTCAGGATCAAACATAGCCCAAAATAAAGCAGATTGGGAAACAAAGATAACGCAAATAAAAATCTTACTCCAAACAGACCAAGACCTCTTTGGAGTAGGGGGAAAGAAAACATAACAAATAATCGACAGCACTTCATTACAAAAAGGAAGAGGAGTTTCATTGCAAAAAGGAGAATGTTTACAAGTATCAAAGAAATTACAAAAAAAAAAAAACTTGATCCTCAAGTATGATCAGGAGATAGATCTGCATCAAGAGGACCATTGCTAGAAGGACCACCTAGAGGTAGATCGAACCGAGGCACAAATTGCTCAAGGTCTAGACCAGGGAATTCCTCAATCGCCTGATCGACAAAGTTGAAGAACCCATCTACTAAAGTCCTGGAAGCCTCTGACCTGGCTTTCTCAATCTCTTTGCACTGCTCCTCAACTAACCAGTGCTCGGCAGCAAGAGAGCTATTCAGATCGGCAATCAGAGCCTGGGACTCCTTCAGCTGCCTTGCCAGCACGGTCTGGGCGATGTTGGAATGAAACAAATCATCAGCCTGGGCATCATAGTCTTGCCACAAGCAAGCTAGCCTTTCTGACAAAGAAGCCAGCTACTCCCGAAGAGATATCTTGAAGGTGGTGTTGGTGATCAGCTGTCGAAAAACTCAAGCTTGCTAGTCAAGGGTATTTTCCAGTTCATTCTCAGAGGCCAAACCCCAGCTCAGGAGCCCGACATTCTGTCGACGAACTTCTCGGAGCTCAACCCTCTTCCGATGGGCGTCATTCCTCAAGTGGTAAATCTCCCCCCCAAGTGCACAAATATGGGTCACCTCCTAAGGACAAAGAGGAAAGTCACAACGTCATAAAGGTAAGAACAAGAAGAAGTGAAGGGAAGGGAAGGACTTACCTCGAGAAGAGCATGGAGCACATCTCAGTTCCTAGCTTAGAAAAAAAGGTTAACGAAACGGCGTAGGTCAGCATATGGGATCAAATTCATAAGCACGCGGCTGCTCAGGTTCACATCTCTCAACAAGCTCCCCTTAAGATCGATAACCGGAGCTGGGGGGTGACCCGAACTGGAACCCACAGCTCCAACAGGAGAAAAACCCCGTCGAATTGGTCCTCCCACTGGATTAATCACAATTGTGCCCACCATAGCAGTAGGCATAAGCTCCAACACTTGTGCCCCCCCAGCAGCGGGCATAGGTTCAAAAGTCGGCACCTCAGCAGAGGAACTCGACATTGGCAAGGCAGTCGAAACCTCGTAAATGATGCTAGGAACCTCAAGCTCGGCACCTGCACCTGAGACTGGGCCCAAGCTGCTCTCCCCTAGCTTGGCCCTCTTCGCTAGAGGCTCGGAACTCCTAACTCGCCTCCTTTAACCCACGTGTTCCATGATCACATTTTGCTAACTGATCAGGTTCGAAGGAACTAAATAGAATAAACAGATAAGGGAATAAGATTTTTTTGAACACATTGAAGACAAGGTAGTAAAAGAAGAAAAACCAAACACTCACGGTTATTTGGCATCGAGGCCAACTCAGTGTAAGAGAACGACAAGCGAGCTTGGGCTTGATTGACCCAATCCAACTCCTTGCTAGATAAGGGTGCGAGCTCGCCTGCAACATCAAAAAAAAATAATGTCATCGCAAGAAGGTGGGGAGAGGAACAACAATAAACGACGTAGGAGCAAACCAACAAATGTGAACTCACCCAGATTCATGCGCTCTCCCCAAGCCATGGGGACCCTACCAACGCCGAAACATGAAACTCAAACTCCCAACCATCTCTAGAGACGAAGAAATATCTCCTCCTCCACCCTTCCGGCTCTGGAAAAAGATCACGGATGGGAATCTTTCCCTCTCGCCTAAAGATAAAATGGTAGAACTCAGACACTTCTTCTAAGCAAAAAAAATGGAGAAACTCAGCTAAATTGGCCAAAGATTGGGGGAAATAGCTTTTCCCACATCGCTATGAAAACCAGCAAGACCGCCCACTCAGGTGGGAGAAGCATGGCAGGACAGAAACTGAAGAAGAATAAAACCCCTCGGATGAAAACAGAAAAAGGAAATCAAAACCCCAGTAGGAAAGGGACCTCGAAGAAGCAAATTGCGCCCCTTAGGGAGTTGTGAAATCAATGCTAGTCAGCATGGCGAACGACCACCCCAGAGGGAAATTTGAAACGCCTAACGATAGTTTGAGCCTCTCCCTCGTTAATCTCACTAGCTTCGACATCGGGGAAGACTCGCTCCATAACATCGTATGATGAAGAAGGAGTCCTGGCCATGGGAACAGAATATGAATGGTTTTTAAGCAATAGAGAAGAAGAAATCTCACACCAGGGAAAGGAAATAGAAAAATTTTGGCGCTCAAAGTAAAGCAATCATTCTCCAAGAGTGGCCTATTTATAGGCAAGGCAGACATGCGTCTGTCGTATATGTAAGGCACACTTAATACACCTCCTTCACATTTAAGGTGAGGGATATGTGGCATTATGAGAGCTTTTGGGGCACTATTTTTGAGGAGCCACTACCCCTACTAACAGTGCACGTTCTCAACCGAACGAAACTGTCAAGTTTGGAGTACACGTAAAGGAATGGCAAAAGTCCAAAATAACCCCAGGGAGTTTGAATAAGAATGTTCGAAAAAAGGCAAGGTTGGGAAAATAAATTGTCGAAGTTAGCTCAAGTTGATTAACAAGACCAAGCTCGAAAAAAGACCAAGCTCAGACAGCCTCATTTTCACTCTTGCCAAGATTACTTAAATACAACTCGACAATCATAGTCTACTATCAACAGGTTTGATGATAAGTCCTACAACGACATGGCTCAGAATAAACATGTTCATCCATTGATACCAGAATAGGAGCGAAACAATTCACAACACAATCATGGAAGAAACCAGTATCCCAAAACAGTTGCATTGTCATTAAGAAGAGAAGAAAATAGTACAAACCAGGGGTCATTAACATATTACAAGGTAAAGAAAAAGAAGTACCAGCAAGATAGGTTCAAAGGACAGGTCCTTCACCACCACCGACCCCTCCGTCAATTGTCTTTGTCTCTGTCTGGGCACCAAGCACCTCAGCCACAACTCCTTCAACCGCAGATCCCTCCTTAGCACCAAATGTCTCTGCCGTTTTCTTAGGTCCGAGCTGCAGCACAAAGGAGTCCAGGTCAAGGTCAGGATAATCATACTCGGCTTGCTCCCGAAAGTTCAGGAACCCCTTCACAAAGGCAGAGGCGTTCTTTTTCAGGAGTTCAGACACCCTGCCTTTCAGATTCGCCACTTCTACATCCTTGGCCTTGAGCTCGGTCTCCTTAGCCTCGAGCTGGGAATCCTTAAGCTTGGCAAGGTCTTGATAGTGACTATTCAACTCATCATAGATTCTCTTCAGCTCAGCTGCCTCGACGGTTAGTACCATCCCCTTCTCCTCGAAGGCCTCTTTACCCGCCACCACAACATCAAGAAATTCCTTAGCCTTCATCAACTCCTGCTCATGATGGAAGTCCATTATCTTCACACAGGCAAGCGACTAGCGAAAGAAAGGAGTTAGTCAGCACGGGAAGTAGCCAAGAAAGCCTTAGAAGAAGTATTTTGGAGGAAAAGCGCAAGTAAAGACATAAAGTACCTCGGCTAGACCCTGAATGGTGTGTTGAACCTTCCTCTTGAAAGGAACTTGCATAGCCACCCCGGGGTCCGAGGTGGGAACCATCTTGGACAAAGCAGTCAAAGCGGCATCAGGATCGCAAAGAAATCCACTCCCTTAGATTTTGGACTGGAAAGTAACGGATCCCCCCTTTTTGCCTTTCTAAGAAATAGGCTGGGGAAGAACATGAGAAGCTGTTGTATCCCCGGGCTACCCCGCTGAAGACCCTCCGAAAAGAGATTTGCTCTTAAGAAGCTCGAGGGACAGCGAGGGCGAGGTAGCACCTTCAAGGGAGGCAAGGTGCTCCCATTTTTGCTCTAAGGAGGTGGGGGCTAGCCCAGAAGTTGATACCTCCTTAGAGGGTGGCTGTAAACCCTTCACCAATTTTCTTTACTTCCTCGACTTCTCGGCATCCGAGAAGGCTGCCATAATAAGGTCTGGGTCCATAGGTTCAAGTTGGGGGGCAGGTGGCGCCGACTCCAAGGCATTTTCAAGGTTTATAGGTGGCCCGAGCTCATATTTAGAAGGGTTCTTGATGATCACAAGGTCAAAGAAGGATTACAACCTAAAAGCCTCGGCTCTAGCTACCCTGGCCGCCTCATCCGCGTTAAGGCTTGGACAAAAACCTGCAAGACGAATCAGAAATTAGCAAACAATTGTGAGAATGAACGAAAAAGGAAAGTATGTTCAAAAATTGGGCTTACTAATGTTCCTAGGGATCCCCCTAAACTTGAAAATACGAGGAACGTCACCAGGCTCCCCCAATAACTCCCATGTGTCTCCCTTAACAAAGAAAAACTGCATTTTCCACCCTTTATTGGAAGATGGGAGCCCAGAAATCAATTTCTTTGCTTTCACCCTCTTGGAAAAATATAGAAATCCCAAGGAAGGAGAATATTCGAGTTAAAAGAAAGGCAAATTCTTGAATGGTGGGGTGAGAGTCATTCCTACTCTCGAACCAATAAATGAGAAAATTGATTAGGAGACCCCAACCATTCAGAGAAAGTCGAGCCGGGCAGACTTGGTAAAAAGCAAGAACATCTCGAATGAAAGGATGAAGGAAAAATTGGAGGCCAGCCCGAAATGCGAACTCAAAGAAACAGGTCAACCTGGGGATAGAGGAGTTACACCTCTCGTGCTCTTCAGGGGAGTGTAATACCATAGAATCAGGAAAATGGTATTCCTACCTCAACTCCTCCAGATCCTCCTTTTCAAGGTGACTAGGAGTCGACTCGACACAACAAATCAGGTCTGATAAATTCCGATGGGTTTTCTTCTTGGGTATAGAAGGGGAGCCGCCTTGGACTTCCTTTTCTTAGACTGACTAGAGGAGGTAGAGGGCAATGCCAAGGGAGCCTAGACCTTTGCTAGGGGGGCCGAAGCTAAAACCTCAAGGACCGACTCGGAAGCCTCCTCAACAAGTCCCCTGGAGAGGAACTCTAAATTCTCCAACAAAGAGAGAAAATACTGATCACCACCAACTGACACATCGCCAGCAGTAGGAGAAGAGGCCTCCTTCTCGGAACGTCTTCTAGTGGAGGCCGTAGAAACCTCCTCATCACCCTGTTCCTCGAAGGACTCCGAAGAAGAAACGACAACCCTCCCCATCATGGCTCAATTCACAAACCAGAATGAAGCTAAGGTAAATGCAAGACACAGCCCATTAAAAACAGGGGGTTCAAACACCAGGACCTAAAGAAAGATAGCCTTGACAACAAAGAGCAGTCTACAAATTGCGAAAGGGAAAAAAAATCATTAAAATAACTCCTAAAGTAGCTAAACCTTCAATCCATAAACCGAAACCCAAAGCCCCACCAGGGAGGGTTGAAGGGATCCAGATCGAGCAAAGAGAAAGAAGGGAAAGAGACGTACCTAATTAGACGCTAGAAGCCAGACTTGAAATTCAGATTTTAAACTAACCTATACTATTCACAATTTTATACTGTTCACCCTAAAATCACCAAAGAGCTGGTAACAAGATGCCTCAAAACCGAAGGAAGAAATAAGGCATGAAAGGATGAGAATTCAAAAACAACAAGTGGGAAAGACGAGGGGATTTTTTCTCTTGTATACATAGCATTTAATTCGTGATAGATATGTGATAGAACATGCAAAGGAAATCGCACCAATGGGCTCTCCTACGCATGACGCGTGTGCGTAACTGTCTCATCATATCTGGCGTAGGTTAACACAACATGACTCAGGTCAAAGCCAGCAATTAAGCGCAATCACCACTCAGGGAAACCGTGCCAAAACTAGAAAAGACATTTTTAACCCCAGGTCAAAGTTGACGCCATCCTCATAACCTGGGGTTGGGGGACAACTGATAATGATGAAATTTTGGGTATGGGCTGCCATAATCAATAGCCCAATAAGTCCAAAAAACCAATGATTGCGTAGTGGCCCAAATGGAGCACCCACAACCTGTCCACACCAAGAGCAGAGTTTACCGAGCCCAAAGGGAAACACCTGACGATACCAGAGGATCTGGACTCCAACCCAGTCCTAGTCCAACTCAGCCATATGTCAGCTCGGATAGAGGAGCTTGGCCTAATGCCTATCCTAAAACACCCTCATCGTGCCACATGGCCTAAAGACAAGGGGACCACTTCTGACACCTATAACGAACACACTATCCCTAGCATAGAGAACGTTGGTGAGCATAACCATTCAGAGATTACGAGTACAGTGGCGTCGTGTGACAGAGGTCACTACAGGACAACAGTGGAGGGATCCACATAATCAACAAAAAGGAAGAAGGAGCCTCAGAAAATCCTAGAAGAATCACTTTTATAAATAAGACACTATCACGCTACATTAAAGTATCATCTCCTACATTGGCACTCTCGAATCATCAACACAGTCTAGCCTATATGTACATCATTCTTGTAAAGGCCCTGAGCCAGTTACACCGTTGTACTTACCAAAAATAAGTAATATACAAACTTGAAGAGCAAGAGACTCCCTTACAGTGGATGTAGCCTTAGTCTCTCGACTAAGGTGAACCACTTATGTTGTGTTCTGGATTTCTCCTCATTGTTTTATTCGTTGCCATTCATTATATTTACCATGCATTCCTTCTGGGTTGACTGGCAAAGGTACCGAACTTGGGTTAGCAAATACAGGCACCATCAAGAGTTATGTATGGCATTTCAAAACATCTAAGTCCGAATCTCTTGAGAACAGGTCATGAGAAATTTATCCCTCATGAATATCCTAATTCGACTTGATGATCTATATTTTTTATCAGATTGAGGAGGAGATCAGTCGAGGTGCTCGTAATCTAACCCAAATTCCCTAACCGTTGAAAAAAAAAATATTAGTAGCCTCAATTAATGGTACCTTGACCTAAGCTATTTATTTTCATGTTGTGTTCGTATTGGCTCATATAACTCATAAATCAAATTTAACACTTAGATTTAAGTCTAGAATTTCATTATCTTTTAATCGAACTAGCACTCGTAGTTTTACTACAAACTAAAAATCAACTTAATAAATACAATAAGAAAAAACATTCTGTTTTTGTACAAAAGTTATGCCAATACTTGATAAAAAAAATGACAAAAAAAATTAATATTATATTATTACAATATTAGTTAAACGTGTTAATCATTACAATTTCACTTTATTCGTATTTCATATTAACTCACCTCATTTATCATTCATATTAATAAATTGTGTCAATTATGATTCATATCGATAAATAATCAATTTTAACCCATTAATTTTATATTGATTTTAATTCGTGTTACCCCAACACCAACCCCTAGGGTTGGGTGGGTGGTACCTGGGCCTGGCTAGTTTGGTAGGGAATTGCAAAGATGGCAATCAGAACAAGCCCATCAGCTCAAAACCTATATTCCTGTGCTCATGAAACCTCTCACCATTAAGATTTTTTATAGCAACATGGCATAACAATAGCCTCTATCTCAACAAAAATCAGAAGGAAAATCCAAATCCCACAAATCAACCAATTAGATGGTGCTGATGTGTATATATCCTAATCCACAAACCTTCTAAATTCCATATATAACCTCCCCCACCCCCTCCAATAACTTCCACATGCATTTTCACAGCATCCCACAAACCTCCCCTACATATAGTAACTTCAGCCACCAAAGGAGGAGCTTCACAGCATCAACCATGGCAACCTACGCCATCCAACAGTCTGCGATCGCGGGACAGACGGTTTTGAAACAGCAAAATGAGCTCGTGAGGAGGGTTGGTGGTTTTGGTGGTGGCCGCGCCACCATGAGACGCACCGTCAAAAGTGTTCCACAAAGCATCTGGTAAGATGCTATAATTTTGTATATAACTCATACCTACTTTCACTGTATGACTGGCCATTAAAATTTTGACTCGTGAAAATAATCTCGAATAAGTATGTAAGACTACCCTTTTTTTTGGTACTTTTGTGAGACTCGCTTATCTTATTAAATTGTGTTTAAAATTTTGAGGGGTAGTCCTATGTAATTAAGGGTCATAAAATAGCAATTTTGCAAATATTTCATGACAAGTGTGGTGATTCTTGCCTTAGAAAGTGGAAAAACGAATGTTAAATACTATGATAAGATTCGAATACAACATCGCCTGTTCAAATAACAATTTAAATAAAATCCCATCTAAAAGTTTAAGTTATCAAAAAAAGATTGCAACTTTGATATTTATATTTCAACAGCTAAAAACCAAAACTTCATCAAAGCTTTTTCCAATTGGATCGAAGTATATGGTGAAAATTGCTTGGTAACAAAGGTGCGTTTGATTGATTCAATAACAATGAACATCGAAAATAGGGTTGAGGGTTGGAATGAAGATATAACAGGAATTCTTTGAATACTTTGGGGATTTTTGATTGGTGCCGATGTAATTATGGTGTAAAGTTGTATATCTTTAATTAATAATGGGCCTATTGTCACAATAAGGTACGGACCAGACCGCCCAAAATACTTGGGCCCATTCTCTGAGCAAACTCCGTCATACTTGACCGGTGAATTCCCCGGTGACTATGGGTGAGACACTGCTGGGCTATCCGCTGATCCCGGAGACATTCGCCAAGAACCGGGAGCTGGAGGTGATCCACTGCAGATGGGCCATGCTCGGTGCACTGGGCTGTGTCCTCCCCCGAAATCCATGCAAAGAACGGTGTCAAATTCGGTGAGGCTGTGTGGTTTAAGGCCGGAGCCCAAATCTTCTCAGAAGGTGGGCTTGATTATCTGGGAAACCCAAACCTCATTAACGCCCAGAGCATCCTTGCCATATGACCCAGTAGGACTGGCTGATGATCCAGATCAATTTGCAGAACTGAAGGTGAAAGAGATCAAAAATGGAAGATTGGCCATGTTTTCGATGTTCGGATTCTTTGTCCAGGCCATTGTCACCGGAAAAGGCCCGATTGAGAACCTCTACGACCATGTTGCTGATCCAGTGGCTAACAATGCATGGGCTTACGCCACTAACTTTGTTCCCGGGAAATGAAGTGTGATAAGTTAGACTCGGATATCCTTGATCATAATACCCAAAAAAATAAAAAACAAAAAGCAAAGTGTGTTAATCCCGTGCCTCGTTCAGCTGCAACATTACAAAAGTTTTATGAATTAATATTTTGTTTCTTTTTGTCTTGGTTAATCGAGCCTAGAATCGTCCGAGTATTTAAGACTCGTGATTGTAACTTAAACTTGGGATGCTACTTTTTTTTTTCAAATACTATATCTCTGCAATCCTAATCTTTTTTCCTCCATGCTCAGTTCATCGTTAAAATCTGCACCTAATGAACATAGGCACACAACCATATATAAACATTTCACTTCCAAGAACGAAAAAAAAAGGGAAATTTTTGGACATTTGATTACACGTCCACCCCCAAAAAAGTTTAGAGCTTCCAACCTTTTTTATCTCTCCAGTTTCCATGAGCAAATAGATAATATAATTGTATATTGATTATGATTTTTTAAGAAAAAAAATATATTTTAAATTTTAATTTTATTTCAACAAATCTATATAATAAAATATGTGTGTTTGAATTTTATACCAGTCATATTTTTCCTCTTAAAACCATAATCAATCACTTAAGTCACCCATCATTTCTTTGTTAAACTCAAATGTCAAATTATATCACTTATTTTTATCACATGTTTAATCATTTATATATTTTCTCCCTAAAAATATCACATCACTCATTTATATCATATATTTAATTATTTAATATTTGATTAATTTATAGTTAATATATTTTGAAAAAATTTAATATAGTGGGATCGATTTTTTGAACACTCGAATTTTATATTTTATCGTGCCTTCAGACACAGGTTATAACTAGTGTCTTAATATAACATGAATTTTGATTGTAAAATTTAAAATATTTGATATTTTATTTTTGATTGGAATATTTTTAGTCTAAGTATAATATTTTGAACTTGAAAAATCTAAATATTATACATCTATAAACTTCAAAGGGTCAAAGTATAATTTACTGATGGATATACTAATGGACATTAACAGCAAGGGTCTGTGTATAATATTTTAAATATTAAAAAATTTAAATAATTAAGTGACAAATTTTAAGGGCATAAATATAATTCTCTCTCTTTTTTATTTTTTATCATTGGACGTAGAAAAGAACATTAGGGGCAATGACAAGATTCGAATCGTCACTTATACGGCTTGAGTTAATAGAGATATAGTTATTAGATTGATTCGCATAGTAAAATAGAGAGAATAATATATCATCGATGACAAATGATATTATTGATTAATAATTGTATTATATGTGTATGGTGGATCTCGTTATTTTAGTGCATTCTAATAACCACTATGTTGAATAACTAACATGTTAGAAAATTATGGCCATCCTATATAAGTGAAAAAAAATAACATCTATCAAAAATTAAGATTAAAATTTAGTATGTTTTTCTTAGAAGGGTGGGGTTATTCTCACCCCACAAATCTTCATTCTCACCCTATTTAATTTCTCATTATCAAACTACTAAATTCACATCTTCTATACCCACACTATTAATAATTAAATTCACCACATGCTATATACACCTCTTTTAATAAATAAACACATTTTATATTTTGTCATAATTAAGATTTCATTCTCTATCTCATATTATGTACTCACAAAAATATTTTTTTAATATAAATTTTTTTAGTGAGATATATGTTATTATTATTTCTCAATTTAATTCTTTGTTTGATTTCATGTTTGTTATATGGATTTTCGTTTTTTGTGATATCTCTACAAGTTTAATAATTTTTTATTTAAAATTTATATGTGTGTATACATGTGTATGTTTTCAGATTATTTGTTTTTTTTTATCTCTTTAAGATTTTACATCTATACTTTTTTTTTGTTCAATTGTGTCTGTGCTTGATGTTTAATTTTTTTTTTTCATATTCAGTTTAGTGTCTTGTAATTTGTCTTGTTTCTTTAATCTTTGCTTGATTTGTTTTCCTTCTTGATTTGGTTTGTGTCTTTCTTTCTTTCTATTTTTTCATTGTTTCATTTTTTTATTTTTTCTTGTTTGGGTCTACTTCTTTCTTTCCTTTTTTTTTTTTTTTGGTTTTGTTCTTTTCATTGCTCTTGTTTCAACATGCTTGGTTTTTTTACTTGTTTCATTTTTGGTTATTTTTTTTGTTGTTTCTTGTTTCATAAATATATTTATGCATTCAAACTAATTTTATTTTTTCGTTATTTTTTTCTTATGATAATTTCTTTCATTAAAGGGATCTGCATAAAAATGAGCGGAGAAATGCTATTTAGACCTTATTTAGGGATATAATGATGTACAATTATTGAATTAGTTGTATATTTTATCTAACATTAGAACTCACAATTAATCTTATGATTACATTAAAGTCACATCATTAAGTCCCTAAATAAGATCTCTATGGTATTGCTCAAATGAGTGAGCTTAACTACTAATGGGGTATAGGTAATATGAGGTGGGTTTAGTTACAAATGGGGTGAGCTTAGTTACTAATAAAGTGAGTTTAGTAGTTTGATAATGAGAAATTAAATAGATTGAAAATTGACATTTGTGGGGTGAAAATAGCCCCACGAATAATCAACCTTGGATCGAGAAAAACCAACTTGTTGAAGAGTATGACAAAATTTGGCAAACCATTGGCGGGAGGCCTGTTTCAAGCCATAGAGAGATTTGTTTAATTTGTAAACAGGGGCCTCCCCCTTTCGAGCGAACCCAAGTGGAAGTATCATATAAACCTCTTCATGTAAATCACCATGTAGAAATGCATTGTTGACATCAAGTTGGTGAAGGGACCAATTCTTGATGGAGGCAATAAAGAGAAGACCTCTAATTGTGACAAGTTTGGCGACGGGTGCAAAAGCATCTTGATCAATTTGGATAAAACCTTTTGCAACCAAACGGGTTTCGTACCTGTCAACTGTGCCATTTGACCGATATTTAATTTTGTAAACCCAACTTCACCCAATGGGCTTTTTGTTGGGTGGAAGATGGGTAAGGCTCCAAGTATGATTCTTTTCAAGAGCGCTAATTTCAACAGCCATAGCATTGCGCCAATGAGGAATTTTCACAGCTTGAGTGAAGGATGTGGGCTCATCTATGGAAGAAATTGCAGAAAGAAAAGCTCGATGTGCATGGGAAAATTTAGCATATGAAAGATATTTGTGGAGGGGATAAGGAGTACCTGTCTGTTCAGAGTCCGAGGAAGAGGGTGGTGTACCATTGGTGACTGCAGCACAGTGATAATCTTTGAGGTATGCTGGTGGGTGACATTTCCGAATTGAACGAATCGGAACAGGTGGCATAGGTGATGTATCTGAAGGAAGAATAGGTGAAGTTGGTGGATTGGATTGAATCAAGGTTGGTTCAATGGAAATATTTGAGGGGCACACTGGTGCAGGATTTTTAGAAGCAAAGTCATAGTGTGGATTATCATCAATAGGCAAGGGAATGACAGGCAGGGGATTTGGTGATGAAGGAACATCCCGAAAAGGAAAAACAGTTTCATGAAAAATGACATCTCTCGACACATAAATGGTTTTGGTAGCAATGTCATAGATACGATATCCTTTTTGAGCATATGGATAACCAACAAAAATACCCGGCTTTGCACGTTGGTCAAATTTATGCTTAATATGAGCATTGCGAGCAAAAGTCAAACAACCAAAAACACAAAGATGAGAGTAGGAAGGTGGGGTGTTGAAAAGAATTTCATGAGGTGATTTGTCATCGAGTAACAACGAGGGAACCTTGTTAATTAAGTACGCAGCAGTGAGAATACATTCCACCCAAAAGGTGAGAGGTAAGTGTGCTTGGAACCTCAAAGCACGAGCAACATTCAAAAGATGTCTGTGCTTTGTGTTCTACGACCCTGTTCTGCTGGGGTGTATCAATACAACTACGTTGATGGACAATACCATTTTTAGAAAAAACAAATCTTCAATGTCAGTGGGCAAAAATTCTGTACCCTTATCAGAACGTACTTGCTAAATTTCAAGTAGAAAAATAGCACCATTACTATAGTGGACATTTTCTATTTGGTAATGATATTGCGTCTTGACCATGGCAAAGAAAGATTTCAAATGAAATTTAGCATCAGATTTGAAGCGCATGAGAAAAATCCTAGTGTATCGAGAAAAATCATCCACTATAGTAAGAAAGAAACGTGATCCAGACATAGATGGTTGAGAAAAGCTGCCCCAAATATCACAATGAACCAATTGAAAAGGTTTATTTGATGAAATGGAACTAGTAGGGAAACGTAAACGAGTTTGCTTGGCCTGAGGACAAACATTACATATATAGTTATCAGAACATGTAATTGAAGAAAAATTCTTGGTCAATGTAGACAATCGACAAGATGATGGGTGTCCTAGCCGCCAATACCAAATATCGATTGCGGGAGTATCAGTGACAAATTGTGCAGAATGTGCTTGGAAGTAATAAAGTCCGCCATGTACTTGGCCCACTTCAATCGTACTCTTCGTAAACAAGTCCTGAAAAACACACTGATCATTAAAGAAGGTAACAGAACATTGGTGAGAGTGTGTGAGTTGACTGACTGATAAAATATTAAATTTAAAGGATGGAATGTAATAAACATGATCAAGTTGGATTTTTGAAGAGAGTTGCACAGTTCCAATGTGGGTAACCTCCACATTAGTACCGTCAGGTAACTGGACATGAGCTGGAGTGGTGCAAGATGTATAAGATGAGAAAAAGGACAAAGGAAGAACACATGTGATTGGTAGCACCTCTATCAATAATCCAAGTATTGGTTGACGGGGCTGAAAGAGCTATACCTGTCAGATTAGCATTGAGGCTGGGACTACCTGATGAAAGCAAGGCCAGTATATTGTTGTACTGTTCCTGAGTAATCAAGGGAGTAGATACCAGAGCTCGGTCCTTGGATGGCATAAGTTCTGAAGAGGAGGAACCTGAATTTGATTTTTAGAAGAATTCCTCGATCTTTCAGTGGGATATCTATGCAATTTATAACAAACATCAATGGTATGATTGTTTAAATTGGCAGTAAGTGTAATGGAGGGGTATCTTTCCTTTTCGATGATTTTCTCCACCAGTATTTTGCTGCCAAGTGAATGATTGGCCTGAGTGGAAGCCCCTGTTATTGCTGGACATATTAGGATGTGTAGACCGATTTCCAGTGGCATTGGTTAGGGTTGAATTGACTGTGAATGCAGCGGCCTCTGGCTTGGCGACAGAAGAAAATGAAGAATGAATTTCTTCTTGTTTTTCTTCCTATCTCACAGGGGAATAGATTTTGGTGGCATTCGGAAAAGGATCCATCAGCAAAATTTGGCTTCGAAGTGCAAAATAATGCTCATGGAGCCCTTGGAGGAACTCCATGGCACGATCCTGTTGGAGGCGAGTGGCTACTGCTTTTCCATGCCCACATGTACAGGGTTCCACAACAGAAAATGAGTTGAGTTCATCCCATAGTGCCTTCATCTTTGTAAAGTAAGCAGAAACTGAGGAATCTTCTTGTGTGGTTTTTAGCAATAGATTGCTTCAATTGGTAGATTTTGGGTGCATTAGTTTGGGTAAATCGATCACAAAGATCGACCCGTATTTATCTAGCAGTTTCTGCATAGAGTATGCTTCCACGAATCTCACTTTCTGTGGAATTAAGGATCCACAAACTTACTAGATCGTTGCATCGCTTCCATTGATGCTACTCATCGGTGTCCTTAGGTCGTTCAATCGACCATCAACAAAGCCAATCTTGTTTTTTGCACGAAGCGCCATAGTCATTGCACGAGACCATGTTCCATAGTTATCTCCTGAGAGGAGTGGAGAAACCAGAATGGCTGTAAGGTTGTCTGAGTGATGAATAAAGGTAGCGTCTTTGTTCAATCCTTGGTAGTCATTTGAACTCAAATCTTCGCCATCTTCTTTCTCCGCCATGATTATAGAAAGTCAAATCGTTCACTGCTCTGATACCATGATAAGTAGAACGAAGAATGCAAACTGATAAGAAGAGCAGAGTAGTGTATCAATGGATGTCTTTACATAATACAAGAAGTTCCTTTGTTCTATACATATAGTTGTTTGGTACAATGAATGAGGACAACTCTTCAGTAGGAAACTGAGAGATATCAGGCAAATTACATGAGCTGGTTTCTATAAATTAGAAATCAAATTGCTACATATCAGGAAGGGAATATTCTACTCCACTAATTACTCGACATATTGAACATTCTTCTACATTTGTTCTGGTTTACGTTGATGACATAATTGTCACTGGAAAAGATGATGCTGCTATCGAACATCTCAAAACCTTTCTTGCCAATAAATTCTTTCTCAAGGATCTTGGTCCCTTGAAGTATTTTCTTGGTATTGAAGTTGTCCGTTCTTGCGAAGGCATTTTTATATGCCAACGCAAATACACATTGGATATTCTCACCGACACAGGCTTACTTGGTGCCAAACCTGTTAACTTTCCCATGGAACAACACCTCCATTTAACGCCTGATGATGGGACTCCTTTGTCTGATCCTTCTGCTTATCGTCAGCTTGTGGGTCGTCTTATTTACCTCACTGTTACAAGGCCTGATATAGCCTATTCGGTTCACATTTTAAATCAATTCATGCACTCTCCTCATACCAGCCATATGACCGCTGCTATAAGAGTGCTTCGATATCTCAAAGGAAGTCCTGGGAAAGGCATTCTGCTTTCTTCTTCTAGTACATTACATTTAAGTGGTTTTTGTGACTTTGATTGGGCAGGCTGCCCTACAACTCGACGCTCTACCACTGGTTATTGTACCATGTTGGGTTCCATTCCAATTTCATGGAAAACCAAGAAACAAAGCACCATCTCTAGGTCTTCTGCCGAAGCGGAGTACCGTGCCATGGCCACTCTCACTGCATAAATTCATTGGTTAAAATATTTGCTTGTTGATCTGGGTGTCGCTCATGCCTCTCCTATCAGTATCTACTGTGATAACCAAGCTGTCATTCACATCGCTGAAAATCCCGTATTCCATGAACGAACAAAGTACATTGAGTTTGATTGTCACTTCGTTCGAAAAAAAATTCAGCCCAATCTTATTATTCCTCGATACATACATCCGATCCTCTCAGCAAATTGCAAATGTCTTCGCCAAAATCCTCTCATCAGCAAGCTGGGCGTTACTCAGGCACACGCTCCACCTTGAGGGGGAGTATTAACGTAATTTGTTGGGGAAAATAGGCTTTCCCACAAGTGTAAATCAATGGAAGCAATATAAATAAAATAACAGAAAATAAATAAGCACACAAGATTTACGTGGTTCCCTCAAATAACTTGAGGTACATCCACGACGACCGGTAGGTCAGTTTCTTCCACTATCACCAAATCAGATTACAAAGTGGCCAAAAGGCATAAGCCTTACAAACACACCAAGGTGTAAATCACAAGAGGAAAATACCTCACCAAATAAGTGAACCAAATCTCCAAGAACAAACAGCAAGAAACCCAAATATCAAGTGAAGAAATGTTACCCTCTTGAAGAACAAATTTGCAGATTTTTGTGGCACCAAAAATGGAGAAGAAGAAGGCTGAATTTTCTGTTGAACCAAAGACTACCCAAGAAATCTTCTTGCCAAGCCAACCGAGAAGAGAGAAAACCAGGGAAATGACCAAAAGCTTGTAACCTTATTTGGCTGCTCAAATTGCTTTAACGTGAAAACTCAAACCAAGCCTTGAATATGCCAAGAGTCATGCATGGGAAAGCCACCAAATTAAAATCCATGTGCTTACCAAGGTGCATGCCAAAATTAACAAAACTATATTTAGCAAATTGATAAGTCCCACAAAGGAGGGAAACCCAACAATTCTCCCCCTCCCGACTTATGTGGAGGATTCGACCATTCCCGCCAAAAGTCGACACTTCTCATGCTTGTCCTTAGTCAATGTCTTAGTTAACATATCCGAAGTGTTATCATCAGTGTGAGCTTTTTCAAGTTGTAACAACTTATCATTCAAGACATCACGAATCCAATGATATCTAACATCAATATGTTTCGATCTCGAATGAAATGAAGAATTCTTGCTCAAGTGGATTGCACTCTGACTATCACAATGAAGGACATACCTTTCTTGTTTCAAACCCAACTCTTGTAAGAATTCCTTCAACCACAATAATTCTTTGCAAGCTTCAGTGATGGCGATGAACTCAGCTTCTGTGGTGGAGAGAGCAACACATTTCTGTAATCTTGATTGCCATGCCACTGCTCCCCCTGCAAAAGTAATCAAATAACCAGAAGTAGATTTTCGACTATCAACATCACCAGCCATATCAGAATCTGTGAACCCATCAAGAATAGGCTCGCCTTTACCAAAACACAAACTCATCTTTGAAGTGCCCTGAAGATACCTCATAATCCATTTCACTGCTGCCCAGTGTTCTTTCCCTGGATTAGACAAAAATCGACTGACAACCCCAACTGCGTGAGCAATATCCGGTCGAGTACAAACCATGGCGTACATCAAAGAACCAACTGCTGAAGCATAGGGAATTTTATGCATCTCATTTTTCTTTTCATCACTTGTAGGACACTGACTTGAGCTTAGTTTGAAGTGGCCTGCAAGTGGACAATTAACAGG